>PVHP010007078.1:0-58056 GCA_004024765.1 Zapus hudsonius
AGGTCAGAGCTCAACCTTGGAGGGTCAGCCCTTTACCTTCCACCTTGGAAGCAGTCTCATTGCTCACCACTGCATACCAGGCTAGCTGGCATACACACCTCCTAGACTCTCTTGGCCAGTAGGCACACAGGTATTACTGACCAGCACACTACTATATCTGGCTTTATGTGGGGGTTCTGGGGATTTGTGTTCTGGTTGCCAGGCTTACCCAGAAAGACCTTTTAACTACTGAGCCACCTCCCCAGACCTCCCCCATACAGTTTTTGTTTTGTTTTTCGAGGTAGGGTCTCACTCTAGCCCAGGCTGACCTGAAATTCACTCTGTAATCTCAGGGTGGCCATGAACTCCCAAGCACTAGGATTAAAGGCTTGCGCCATCATACCTGGCATAGTTTTGATAGAGGGAATACAAGCATGTGTGACCTCCACAGTGCAACAAAATAGCAGCCATTTGTGACGCCATTAAATATTTTCATGTTAAGAACCCTTTATCAGCTAGGCATAGTGGTGCATGCCTTTAATCCCAGCATTCAGGAGGCAAAGGTATGAGGATTACTGTGAGTTTGAGGCCAGCCCTGGGCTAGAGCGAGACCCTATCCCCCCCCAAAACAAATTAAAGCAAAACCAAAAAAGATGGGCTGGAGAGATGGTTCAGCAGTTAAGGCACTTGCCTGCAAAGCCCAAGAACCTGGGTTTAATTCCCCAGTACCCACGTAAAGCCAGATGCACACGATGAAGTATATTTCTGGAGGCTGATTGCAGTGGCTAGAGGCCCTGGCACACCCATTCTCTTTCTCTCTCTCTCTGTCAACTAAATAAATAAAATATTTTTCCTTTTTTTAATTATCCATAATTAGATACATTGAATGAGTGAATAATGTGCTGGTACCCCCTTTTCCCCAATTTCTCTCTTCCCTGTCCCCAGTCAGCTGCATATCCTCCTCTGTAGGCAGTCTGGACCAGTCCATGGGGCAGGGGAGTATGGATAGCCTAGGAGTCAACCCGGTTCCACCCCCCTTTGTATGTTGTTACTGAGGAGGGCCATGTCTCTGGGAGTTCTCCCCCACCATGGCTCTAACAATCTTTCCACCCCCTCTTCTGCTCTGTTCCATGAGTCATGGTGGGTAAATAAAATATTTTTTGAAAAAAGAACCTTATGTTAGAATGTTCTGATCAGGCACTTGTCTTTAAAATTTTAAATAACTATAATTTTTTTAAAATTAAGAGCCTTAAGAAAACCAAACCAGATGACTCTTCATTCCAGTTCACTGTTGTACCCTGGGCCACTGTCCATCTGCTAAATTCTACTCTGCACTGTGAGCAATGACTCTGACTGTTGACTAAGACCAGTGTGACCACTTTATGTCCTCCTTCAATACTGAGCAGTGTTTGAGTCAAAAGACTCCAAAGCACTTTGATCAGAATATATTTAAACCTTCATTCACGTCCCATGAAAGAATACTATTTCCGCTTTCCAAAGTACATGAATTCAACCTTAATTATCATATAATTACATTGTAGGATCTTGCCAGAAAATATAACCTTGAACTCTCTGCTACCTCATTCTTATCAAAGTCCTCTTATGAGAAATGATATTGATGGATGATTTCCAGAAAGATATACGTCCTATCCATTTCCAGATATTCTCAATTTGGTCTGGGACTAAGCCAGACCATCAAAGGACCATGGCTTGATTCCAACGTTTTTAGCTATTTTAGGATTATTTTTTGTAACACCTTTATTAAGCAATAAACACTTCACTAAATTGAAAACTCATGGTATTTAGAAAATTTAGAGTCGGGTGACTATCACCAAAATCAAATTTTAGAAAAATGTTATTATTTCTGTATCCTTGAGTATTTAGTATTCCTCATCATATCAGCACCCCACACCATCCCCTCCAGGCCCCCAGGCCTTTCTTTGTTCTAACATTTCCAGTCAGTTGAATCATAGAAAACATGGTCTTTTGTGAGCGGCTTCTTTTATTACTGGGATGGTTAACTGACTATCTAAAGCAGAGTTTCTTGGTCATGGCTGTGATCACCAGGCTGGCTGGCCTGCCAGTTTCCGGGGATGTCCCCATCTTGCTGGCCATGCTGGGATTACAGACACAGTGCTACAGTGTCCAGCTTTACGTGGATTCTGAGGATCCAGACAGGTCCCCTCCCTTTTACCTCCTAAGCCATCTCCCCAGTCCCCAAATTCTGCAATTGTTTTATGTTTAAGTTGTTTTCTACAGTAAGTATATAAACCAACCCGTGGTATTTGAGCATTGTGATTTTTCCACATCCTGCCCAATGCTTATTATCTGGCTTTTTTTTTTTACTCTGAATGACGTGGCATCTCATGGTGGTTTTGATCTGCATTTCTCCGATGACTAATAATGACAAGCATTTTTTTCATGTGCTTATTGACCACTTACATTTTTGTTGTTGCTGTCCTGTAGAAATGTTCATTCAGATTACTTGCCCTATGTTTAAACTGAGTGATTGCCTTTCCTCTTATTGGATTGTAAGAGTTCTTTATATATTCTAAACAGAAGCCCCTTATCAGACCTGTGATTTATAAATTTTTCTCTTCCATTCTGTGCTGTACTATGTGCTGGGTGTCAAAACCCTGTGGGTTTTCTTTTTACTTTCTTAATACTTTTCCAGGAGTTTCCTTTGAAGCACAAAAGTTTTTAATGTTGATGAAGTCCAATTTAGCTTTTATTGTTACATATTTTCTCCTAAATGTTCAAATGTTATTACTTACATTTACCATCTTAAGGCAATTGTATATTATGTGAGCAAAATTACAACTTTATCTTTTACATGTAATGATCCAATATCATTTCCACCAAATAGTAGGCATTGTAAATAATCACTCCATGGAACACAACTTCGTTCTTTTAAAAAAATATTTTAGGGCTGGAGAGATGGCTCAGCAGTTAAGGCACTTGCCTCCAGTGCCTAAGGCCCCGGGTTCAATTCCCCAGTACCCACATAAGCCAGACCCACAAGGTGGTGGCCCTGGTGCTCTCTCTCTCTCTCTCTCTCTCTCTCTCTCTCTCTCTCTCTTACTTTCTCTCTTTCTCTTTCTCTCTCTGTGTGTATTTCTCTGCTTGAAAATGAATAAATAAAAAATCTTTAATAAAAAATTATTTTATTTATTTATTTGAAAGACAGACAGACAGACAGACAGAGAGAATGGGCACAGCAGAGCCTCCAGCCACTGCAAATGAACTCCAGATGCATGTGCCATCTTGTGCATCTGGCTTTACGTGGGCACTGTGGAATCGAACTCAGATCTTTCTGCCTTGTAGGCAAAGGCCTTAACTTCTGAGCCATCCCTCCAGCCCACAACTTTGTTCTTTTTGAAGGGACGTGCTTGGTAATAGTTTCTATGGCATCACAACGTCTTTTGTAAAGATCCCCAGAAACTTTATTCTATAGACCTAGTGTATTTGTCTCAGCCTGGACATTTTCCCTGGTAGCTGAGAAGATTAGACTCTGCCATGCTGACCATCTGCAAAAGCTCTGTGCTTCGTTAGGACTTTCATCTCAGCCCCCATCTCCATACGCCTCTGATTTTCTCACACCTGTTTTCATTCTGCTCTATCCATCCGACCCCAGAGCCACTCAGATCTTTGTGCAACAAAGTGAAGGAGAAATGAATAAATAAGAACTTGTAGAGCTCTGCTATTTCCTTGGTTTGGTTTCATTCTGTGGTTCTTTAACATATCCAAATGCCAGGTGGGAATTTAGGAGTCAATGAGAAACCTGAGGCATCCTTGTGGCCCTGTTCAGGTGAATTCCTTAAAGGGTCTTTAAAGTGTGTGTGCATTGATTGAGTGGTTGAGTGACTGAGTCGAAGTAATAATTGGAAGTGTAAATTTGGCCTAGTTGAAAGCAGCTTGGGGCTGAAGAAGTGGCTTGGCGGTTAAGGCACTTGCCTGCAACACAGAAGGACCTGAGTTCGTTTCCCCAGTGCCCATGTAAAGCCAGATACACAAGAGGGCTCGTGTGTCTGGAGTTCATTTACAGTGGCTGGAGGCCCTAGCATGCCCCCCCCTCAATAAATAAATAAAATATTAAAAAAAAAAGAAAGAAAGCAGCTTGAGGTCTGGCATGGTGGCTTGAATTTGTAATCCTCCACTTGGGAGGCTGGGTGACAGAGTGAGACCAGAGTGAGCACTGTGGAAAGTTCAGTGGTAGAGTGTGAGGCCCTGGGTTCAATCCCCAACATGGGAAAAAAAGAAGTCTTTTTCTCCCTTGATTCAGTTTTAGAAACAATAGGTCTGGTATTCAGCATGATAATTCAGCCACCTATGGATGGTATTTGTAATCCCCCCCCTGGCATGAGAGCCATCTCTGGATGCCTCGGAATAGCCTGAGTGATTGATTACTCATTGACAGTGTGGGACAGGGCAGAAATTCCATCTCAGTAAGGACTCAGTACACTCTCTTGTATCTTAAAGTTCAAACAATCTTGCCTTAAAACAATAATATTTATAAAGGCAATATTTTATGTAGTGTTTTGGTGACTGATGACCTAATATTTTAATTCTGATTTGCATGAGGAAAAATGGAAAAACATGTCAGGACCCTAACAACACCAATACAAAAGTATCCAAAGGCACATTGTGGTTTTTCAAAACTATGCCTAGGGTTAGTTTTGTAAGAAATGAACACAATATAAAATTTGATAAGCATGAGGATTCAGGTGAAATGGCCTATATTGGAGTTTCCAAGAATTCTGTTGGTTTGTAATAAGAGGTAGTAAAATGTAAGAAATATGACACAAAAACAATACCGGCCTTAAGCAGCAGAGGTTAATTTTAGTAATCTCTATCTAGACCGAAAGTGTCTGGTTTGCTCAGAGAAGCGCAGATGCAGGAACTCAGCAGCTTTTCCTTTTGATCCCAGTCCTGAACCGTGTTTGCCTCGAAGCTGCTCCTAAGTGTGAAATTGAAGTGAAATACCAGGCAGGTGGCCATGGGGTTAGAGAGTGGATGGAAAGAAGGACTTTTCTGCTTTGACTGGGGTTGCTGAAACCTAATGATCTCTTCTGCATTTGAGAACATATTTTTGGCATACTTGTACAGTACTAGTAAATAACACTTTTTTACTGGAAACCCCCCAAACTCTCATACAGAAACCAAACCTTGTCGTCTTTATTCTTTCCTTATGTCAGCAGGGATCACTCATGTTTTGAAAGCTGCTTCAGCAAAATCCCCTGGTTTTGATTTTATTAAGATAACTTTCATTCATTCTTTCTGATAACAGACTTCTGAGCCAAACTCATTCCCCCAAACCTTGTTGTACATCCCAAGAAATCCAGTCCTTTGGTCCAGCTGGATACATTCATACAGCTGACTAAGAAACACTGGAAATATTTTACATTCAGAACCTCTGTAGTGAAAGTTGCCTGTACTTTTCAGGAGGAATGAGAAAAAGATTGTTTAAATTAGGTTGAATGTTAACTAATAATAAAATAAAAGCTTTGGATGATAGCCTCTATATAATGGAGAAAAAATGGGAGCAATTTAAATGCCGATGGAAACATAGTCAAATCATTCACTTCATTCAAATGATAAAGTATTAATTAATATTAATTACTATTTAAAATTTTTTTTATCAATTTGAAAAGTTATTTATAATAGGTACAATTTAGGAGAACCAAGCACAGAAAGCCCATGTAAAGCACAAAATGGAACATGTATCTGGAGTTTGTTTGCAGCGGCTGGAGGCTCTGTCATGCCCATTCTCTGTCTTTCTTTTTCCTCTATGTTTCTCTGCTTGCAAATAAATAAATAAAATAAATACTTAAAAATAATCAAAATTGTAACTAGATTGTCTCTAGTTATATAATTTTCTGTGATTTTCATTATTTAAAAAACTTAAAAATTTTTTTTTACAGTACTTTGGATCAAAACTAACACCCTGTGAACACCAGGCAAGCATGCTACCACTGAGGTGTATCTTATCTTCTCTTTTAATTTTTATTTATTTGTTAATTCATTCTATTATTTCTGCTGCTGATACATGTTCTTATACCATACTTAAAGTGCAGTCTTTTATTGAATGCTGTCATCATTTTTTAATGTTTTTATTTATTTACTTATTTTTAAATATTTTCTTTATTCATTTCCAAGCAGCGAGATACAGAGAGAGAGAGAGAGAGAGAGAGAGAGAGAGAGAGAGAGAGAGAGAGAGAGAGCACCAGGGCCACCACCTTGTGGGTCTGGCATATGTGGGTACTGGGGAATTGAACCCAGGGCCTTAGGTACTGGAGGCAAGCGCCTTAACCGCTGAGCCATCTCTCCAGCCCCTTAATGTTTTGTTTTTAATATCTTTATGATAAGTATTTTGGATACAGGGTCTTGCTTAATTATCCATGTTGATGTTGAGCTCACTCTAGCTCAGCCAGGCCTTCTTGAACCTAAGATTCTTCTGCCTCAGTCTCTTGAGTAGCTCAGATTGCAAGCCTACTTTGTCTTAATTTTATTTCCCTAAATTTTCCAATTTTCAAACAAAAATAATACCATGAATTATAAATGATTTTACTTTTTAAATTTTTGTTTACTACCCAGTTATAGTACATTTGCTGGAAAGAAAGCAAGCACTGGAAGTAACCCTTCAAGACCGAGACAGAAACATTAAATTATAGGACCCTTTCATCCTGATTCTCTGTCACTGCACTCATCCCTAATCTCTTGGCTCTTGCCCTAAATTACAACTTTCTCCACCTTAAAATGCACATGCATCACTATAGTTGTTGCTAGGTTCAAAAATAGCTTATTGAGATGCAAATGAAATTACCCAAATTATAGCTTAATGCTACTATTCTTGGATCCCACCTTGAAAAAAATAGTCTATACTGAAGAGACTCAAAACTCATCATGGGCTAGGCATGATGGTGCACACCTTTGGTCCCAACCCTTGGGAGGCTGGGATCCACATGAGTTCAAGGCCACCTTGATAGAGTGAGACCCTACTTTGGGGGGGAAAACTCATCATGTACTGAGAATAAGTAAAATGTTTTTTTCTCTCTCTTTTGTAAATTTGTTTTTCATTAGCATACAGTGAGTTAGATTTCATTATGGTGTTTTAGAATGTTTTCTTGCTTTCCTTCCCCTCTCTCTTCCTGCACCCCTTCATTCTCTCCCCCACAGCTTAGCCTCCTTTCTGCGTTCATATTACATAGTTTCTTTTACCCCCCCTTCTTGTCACCTCTTATTCTCTCCTCCCATGGTTTCCTACTTTGAATCATAGCCCATACTCATTCTCCCATCTCATTATTTACAGACACACGGGCATATCCAAACATTAAGTTACGATATACATATGAAAGAGAAAATGTGATATTTTTTTTGTCTCTCTGGGCTTGGTTTACCTCACTTAGAATAATTTTTTCCAATTGTATCCGTTTCCTGGAAATTTCATAGCTTCATTTTTCTTTACAGCCGAGTAGAATTCCATTGTGAACATGTAACGCTCTGTCATTTTCCAGTTAGCAGCTGATGGACATTTAGGTTGATTCAATTTCCTAGCTACTGTGAATAGAGCCGCAATGAACATGGCTGTATATCTCAGTGATGGGAGGAGAGTCCTTTGGGTGCATGCCCAGAGGTAGTATAGCTGGATCTTATGGTAGGTAGCAAACGGGACCACATGAAACTACAAAGTTTCTTCATAGCAAAGGAAACCATTAGCAGAGCAAACAAACAAGCTATAAAATGGGAGAAAATTTTTGCTAGCTTTTCCTCTGACAGGAGGTTGATATCCAGAAGACATAAAGAGCTACAAAAAAGCAACACTAAACAAACAAATAAAAAACCCAAGCTGTCAGTCAATAGGAGAGGAAACAAAATGAACAGAGAGTTCTCCAAAGAACCAAATGTTCATCATTACCCACCAGGGAAATGCAGGCTAAAACCACTTTGTGATTTTGTTTTACCCCAATCCGAAAGGCTATCATCACTAAAATTAATTTTACAAAACAGGTTGTAGGGGGAAGGAGAACTCTTTTTTTTTTTTAATTGTCCATAATGAGTTACATTATTTAATGGGCAAACAATGAGTTGTTATCCCCAGTTCCCTAATGCCCCCCCTCCCCATCCCCGATCAGCTGGATATCCTCCTCCATGGGTCGTCTGGATCAGTCCTTGTGGCAGGGGACCATGGATAGCCTAGGAGTCAGCCCGGTTCTCCTGGCCCTAGAATGTTACTCAGGGGTGTCATGTCTCTGGATATTCTCCCCCACCACGGCTCTCACAATCTTTCCGCCCCCTCTTCTGCTCAATTCCCTGAGTCATGTTGGGAGGAGAACTCTTATTCACTGTTAGTGGGAATGTAAACTGGTGCAACCACTATGGAAATTAGTGTGGAGGTTTCTCAAAAAACTAAAACTTCAACTACCATTTAGTGTCTATTGACAGACATCTCCACCATGCCCCTGGAGGCTGCGATGGGGGGAGTGCAGGCTGGTGGACGTGAAGTGGCCATGGCCCCTGCACAACACCTGCTCAGCACCATGCCCACCAACATCCCAGCATGGGTGGCAGGGAAGTGCAAAGCATCACCACCATCACCACACAGATAGCCGAGCAGACGAGGGACGAAATCGTAGTCAGCCACACGCCGCTGGGATGAATCTCCAAAGCACGCACGATTATGGGGAGGAAAAGTATTTATTGAGGTATGAGACCCAGGGGAAGTTAAGGAAAAAAAAGACTGGCCCCTTTTCACAGATCCAAGCAGAGACAGAGACAGAAGCCCAGCACCAGCACCAAGCAAGCACACTGTAACACACTGTGATTCACAAAATGCAGAACTCCAGACCAGGGTTCCCACTCTTCTTTTGCATATCTATCCTTAGTATTTTACATCCAAATTAGAAAGGGTCAGTCCCCAGGAGGCTAGGCCAAAGTGGCACTTCCTCCAGCCAGAAGCCTGGAGACAATTAATAATTTTAATAAATCCTTAATTCTTTTGGGGGACATTATTCAAACTACCACAGACGAGTTACAAAGACGCTTCCGTGGAAGGAGGATGGGGAGACAAGAGAAGGCAATGGAGACGATAATGCTAAAAATCCACTGTGGACACGGATGAGATTTGTTTTTAAAATTTCTGTCTAAAATGTGCAAATGAAAATGACTCTGACTATTGGGTTCACCATAGGGAAAAAAATCGTAATTGTCACAGTGATTTTTTTTTAATAAATGAACTGTTGAGCTAAATGTAAATATACTTCAGAAATCACATTCATGGCAGTGGAGTATCATGAAGGTAAGACACGTCGGATAACCAGTGTAAGGGTTGTGGACCTGCCAATGCCAAAACCAGTCTTATTCATACCTAACAAGGAGGACCAACCAGCCACAACAGAAGGGGGAAATTATTCTTTGGTGTTGTTGTTTGTTTTCTAATCTCTTCAAGGGTGGTGAGGTCACAATGACGTCATCTCAGCTGACAGATCCTGAAGGACACCCGAATGTTTCAGGGGTCTTCACTGTGTCAACTCTATTTTATTAATCTACTGTTGATCTGAGGTCTTTCCCACAGAAGAGGCATGTCTGTGGATACACTCCTTGCCCACAGCTCCTGGATGAGGGAGAATATGTATCCAGAACCCCTACCTAGATTACTGGGAAACATAGTTTGTTCTGGCAACTTGCTCCTCTCTCCTCTCCTGCTACTTAAAGCCATCAGCCTGCTCCCCTCAGGATCTGACTGGGCTTCACCCAGGCTGGGCAAGTGCTCTACCACTAGGCCACACCACCACCCCTGCATTCTCTAGAACTGGTCACCCCACTCTCTCCACTGGACCCTTCCCCAGGACACTTAAGCAGGTGCAGGATGTAACAAAACTCCAAACTTTCCTTAGACCTCACATTTGCCTTCGGCCTTATCTCTCTTCCTCTTTACAGTCAAATTTCTAAAGACTTATCTGTACTTCCTGTTTCTTCACCTCCTGCTCGCCTCAGCTCACGGGAAGCCGGCTCCCACCCCTTCCCCTGCCAGCATCACCGAAATGATCTCAACTTCCCAGACACATCTGAGACGTATGCCTTTGTAGCTGTTGATTTTTAAGCTCTCTTACTGACAATTTTCACACATAAAGACAATATACCATGATCACAAACAACCACCCTCTCTTCCCCCTCCCAAGCGCCCCCTCCACTGAACCCCTTCTTCTTTCTATTGTGATGTGCTCATTTTCCCTTGTGTAGCGGTGTTAGCCATTGTGATGTCATGAATGTCAAAGCCACTGAGCCACTGTATGTCAATACAATAGTACTATAAGCACTCCTCCTTTTTCTTTGGCTCTTTCATTCTTTTCTTCTTCTTTGTTTTTTTTTTTTTTTTTTTTTTTTTTTTTTTTTTTTTTTTTTTTTTTTTTTTTTTTTTTTTTTTTTTTTTTTTTTTTTTTTTTTTTTTTTTTTTTTTTTGGTTTTTCGAGGTAGGGTCTCACTCTAGCCCAGGCTGACCTGGAATTCACTATGGAGTCTCAGGGTGGCCTTGAACTCACAGCGATCCTCCTACCTCAGTCTCCCGAGTGCTGGGATTAAAGGCGTGCGCCACAACTCTGCTCTTTCATTCTCTCATTCACCTCTTCTGCCTTGGTCCCTGAGCCTTGGTGGGTGTGGTGGAGAGATCTCCCTTAGTGCTGAGCACTCCACTGTCACTTCTCAGGGCTTTGGTAAGTTTCCACAGTGGTCACCGCCATCTGAAAAGAGAAGCTTCCCTAATGAAAAGTGGGAGTGGCATTAATATATGGGCATAAACATAAGTATTTCGAGAGCAGTTAGGTGGGATATCTATGTAGCCAGTCAACAGTAGTAGTTTCCTCCCCAGGGTTTATGACCTCCCTAAGCCACAGACTTTTGATTAGGATTTCAGTACCAGCCATGAATTCTCTCCCATAGAGCAGACCTCAAATCCAATCAGAAAGCAAGTTGTTTCCTCCAAAGAGATACATTGATGTGTGAGTTTTGAGGTTCAAGGGGTGTCCCCCAGATTAATAGATCCCAAGTTTCGGGTTCTTTCTGTAGAGAGGACTGGGCACAGCGGTGAACACCTGGGGCTTCACTGCTGTACTTCCCCAGAGTTCGTGTCTCAGAATGCCAAGGAATTGGACAATTTTGACAGAGAGCATTCTCTTATCACACACGTTTATTCTAGATTAGAGTCAGTTCAGAGGATTTAGGAAAGAGATCGGGGAAGCAGCCCAACCACCACATCCAGCCACCAGTGTGGGGAGAACACGTGGGAGAGGTTTTAATAAAATCTATGCTGTTCAGCTAAACAAGCAGGAAAAGGAAAGATCATGAGAAGGAAAGGTTCATGTGGAAGAGAAATCCAGCCCCTTACTACAGCCTGTGGGGCTGGGGAGACCTTACCGGTCCCTAGAGAGTCAGACGTCCTTCTTCTAGGACGCCATGTAAAAGAAGAGACAGAATTATCTGTTCAGTGAGTATTTGCTGTCCTAGGTGGGCAGGGAGACAGGTGGTTGGTTCATAACTGACCAATCAGTTTTAGCACCTAGGTTTTAGCTCTAGCTAGACACCTCCCACTCAAGGGGAGGGGGTCTATGGAGCTTGCCTAAAACTGTCACATTTCCTAATCTTTAATGAAGAATAATAAAGATGGAGCCAAGATGGACAAATTATGAATTATTGAGTTTATTTGAGGAGAAATCAAAATTTGTGGAGTTTAATGAAAGGGATTTGGGACTGTTGAAAGGAGGAGTGGAACATTTTCAGGTGGGACGCATCCCTCCAAGAGACAGAAGTTCATGAGAAATGGAAGCTTAGAGAGTGAAGTTGGAATGAAGCCAGGAACCTGTGAGAGCTACAAAGACTGAGGCTTGCAAAATGAAGTTCAGAAGGGGTTGCAAACATGTGGAAAACCAAATCAACTGGGGTTTAGAAGGTGAGGTTAGAATGGAACTGGGGATCACGTGGAAAGCCAGAGTAACCAGGGATTAGAAGGCGAGGTACCCAAGGGACTGCAAACACATGGAGCACCCCTGTGGCAGACCCCAAGTAGCAATCCACACAGTAAATTCAGAGACAGTGAAACAGAGCAGAGAGATTGAGATTAAAGAGGGGAACACGCTTGACAGCAGCTCAAAGGGGTAAGTGGGGGAATAGTCGACATGTCTGATCCAGAGTGGGAATCCACACATGGTAAATTGGAGACCCCCATGCATATAGAACAGAGAATCTAGAATTAAAGAGACACTAAAAGACAGGGTTAGGTCTCCTTTCCCCACCCTGCCGGCCAAGTGGGGCTGGGAACCGAGACTCACGTGGGAGAAGCTCAGACCACAGCAGATGCAGATGAGAGGGTCCCAGGAAGAAAGTTTCACTGCCAGGTTAACACCACCGATGACTTTTCTCCCCCAACAGGCTGATAGCTCTTTCCAGCAGAGGAAGGAGGCTTACAGCTCAGCTCCAGCTTGATTTCTCAGTGACCTGCATCCCAAGCATGTGGAATCTTCAGCAATAGGGTCTTACCATCTAGCTCTGGTGGGCAACAGGGCTTTGGCAAGAGCCTGTAACATTTTGGGGGCATCAGAAGGTCTCCCACTCCCAGCACTGAAATATGTCTAATAATAATCTAGAGACCTTACTGTCTCTGTGCTGGTTGCCAAGTGCTGGTGAGGCAGGCAGGCAAGCATAGGGCTTGAATAACAACCTGGAACCCCACTTAGCTTGAGCTATGCAACACCCTTTTCCTAATAATGCACTTAGCAACCTGAGACCCCAACCTACATGGAGCTGTAGTTACACCCACTCCAAACAATGGGACTGTCCCCTCCTCCTTAGCAATCCCTTGATAATTCCCATTTTGTGGTTAGTTTCCATTCAAACACATCCTGGAACTCGAGGCTAGGGGCAGATGTGGCCTGAATGGGTTTTGGGTGTGCGCACAGTAAGGGAAACTGTGTCCTCTGAGTGAATTTTTAGGGGAAAACCCTCTATTTATCATCGTATGCTTACACACGATAGATGTACATATGAGCACATTAGATACACCATGGGAAAGGACAAACTTAGTGAGCAAAGGCTTCTATAATCCAAACCAAAAGACCACCTCCATCCTGGCTCCCCCTGCCCCCAGACCTCAGAAGAGGAAGCCCCAAACAGCGAGTAGTAGCCCTGCTCTTGGGCTCTGGAGCTCCTTGCAGTGACCTCTCCTGCCTCCTGAAATAAAGCTTCTTGCTGCTTTGCCACTTGTGGGCACTTTTCAGTTTTTCAATAAGATGCTAAGAACCTGAGAACTTGCAGTCCAGACAAGCCCAGCGGCAACACCGGGATTACGGGGTGTGCGTTCTGTTTAGGATTAATAAAAATCTCTCACAGACCCAGTGCCACTTCATTGTCCATGGTAGGCCATGTGACATGGGGTGGATTTCACAATTTATTGCTCCTTTTACAACATCTTCCAAGGCTTTCCACAGAGACAGATGCACAGGCGCACATACATACAGGCATGTGCGAGCTCATGCATGTATACACGAATGTGCATGCATATACATATGCAGAAGGCCAATAGTACCTATAGAAACATGCACATAAGACATACATACACAATACAGCCAGTACTCAGGAGGCTGAAGCAGGAGAATTGTGAGTTCAAGGCCAGCCTGGGCTACATAGTAAGACCCTGTCTCAAAGAAAAAAATAATAATAAAATGGAGTAGACTTCCAAATTTTTGTTAAACTAATCTAAATCGTCTTGGTCTCTAATTTTAAAAGATGTGGTCATTTCGTGTGGATTTAATGATGAACAAGTGAAAGTTTTACTTTTTATTTGTAGAGATGGTGTGGTTTGAGTATAGTTTATGACTCCCACCCCACCCCCAAGAATTCATATGTTAAAAACTCAATCCATACACAGCAAGGTGGTGCTTTTTAAAAAATGGTACCTAATGAAAAGATCCTTAGGACCCTAGTGCTAAAGAAATCAAAGAATGTCATCAAACGACACCAAGAGATCCTGCTAGATACAGAATGATAATGAGCTCCCAGATGGTAGCATGTGTAGCCCTGGAAAGTGTTGCATGAGCTGCCAGGGGAAATTGGTCAATGATATTTGGAGAAAGCAGAGACCACTGATATACAATACAGACAGTTGTCACAAGAATGCTGAACACATTGAGCAACTCAAGAAGTGCTCATCTGTGCAATAGTGGTGCTAAACCTAGGAGGGTAATCAATGGCTTACTGATTGGCTAAGAGATCCACTCAGTGGCAAGGAACCCTTACCTGGAGCTGGGATCCAGGGCAAAATCTTATGGGGACCAAGAACCCCGGCTCCTAGGGGAAATTCCCACTACCAGAGAGCTACAGAGAGGCTACACCCATTAGGAGCTAGCCAAAATAGCAATGTTGTCTCATTTAACCTATATTGATCTCACTCTCTGATGGAAATTTTGTTTGTATTTTTCATAAGGCAGTGAGAGAGCTGGGGACAATCCAATTCCACCAACAAGACATTGGATGATAGCTGACATCCTGGCAGGAGATGAATCACCCCTGGTCTATCACACAGGGCCCAAATGAAACCTACAAAAAAGCGAGACAAACAGGAGACCAATCACCACAGCAAGTCTGATAACCCATGAAAGGTCAATGGAGACAGACACCAACAATACCCAACACAACCCAGGGCAAAGATTCAGAGATACTTAAGATCTCAACAACAAAGCAAACTCACCCACTATGACTCAGGGAACCTAGCAGAAAGGGGGCAGAAAGACTATAAGAGCCATGGTGGGGGAGAATATCCAGAGACACTGCCCCCCTCGGCAACAACAGACAAAGGGGGAAGAAAAAAAAGGGGGGAACTGGTTACCTCTGGTGCAGTTCATACTCCCTAACCTATGGACAGATCCAGTATGCACACCCCAGTGGGTAGGGGACAGAGAGGAGGGAAACAGGGACACCTTCACAAGATTTACTCATACAACGTGTATACTTATTCATAATAAAGATATTAAATTTTAAAAAAGATTGTTAGGGCTCTGGAGGGGGTGCATTTCTCATGGATTCCAGTCACTCTCTGGCTTCCGGTCTCCACGATCTCACCGAAGCATGCTGCTCCTCTCATGAGGCCTCCACCAGAGCCAGGACAATGCGCCTTTAAACCTCCATTCTCAGGCATTTACTGACAGTAACAGAGAGCTGATTAACACTCAGATGTTATGGAATGTGCTCTGGAACACATACCCAGTTGGTGTGAGATATAACTAATGTAATATACAGAACTTTCCAAATGAATGTGGAGTTCCCCCCTCAATAAATTATTGATTTTGTCATTACTAACACAATTATTTAAGTTTATTTCTATATCTTATAGTAAGAGGAAGATAAATGCATTTATGACATGACCTCAAGTATGAAGGCTCTGGGCATATTTAATCAATCCCATTTTGTATAGTCCCATCTTCTGAATCCCTAAGTTGAAATGTCAATATTTCAAAATGTTAAAAAATGAACCAGGGCCTGCAGTGAGGCTGGGAGGGTAGGACTCAGCCTGGTCCTCAAGCTTAAGCAGGTGACTTTTATCTGCTCATCATTCCTTTAGCATATTTCTCTCATCAATATCCCCTCAGTAGAAGTCATGTGATATCCACACCTGTCTGGGATCTTTGTAACAGCTTGCTCAGTACAAGGCAGCTGCCCAGATCTGTGCCATTTCTAAGACACCCAAGTTTACGGGAGCTACTTCATCCTCTACCTCCTGTGCGAAGTGCTGAGGACACGGGAGGACATGCAGGCCATTGCTGCGGCGTCCTCAAGTTCATGCAGTAAGACGGACAGAAAGAAGAAAGAATACAATACTTAAATCAGCTATAGGGCTTGGGCTATAGCTCAGTGGTAGAATATGAAACTTTGTGGCCTTTTCTCCCAGCGTTGAAAAAAATATATCCATAACCTTGTGCCTGCTAGACAAGCATGCACCTCACTGAGTCCATTCCCAGCCCTTGGTATTTTGAGACACAGTCTCACTGAACAGCTCAAGCTGGCTAGAACTCACTATGTAGCTAGGATGACCTTGGACTCTGGCTCCTCCTCTTTCTACCTTTCCAGTGCTGGGATTACAGGCATGAACCACAATGACTGGCTAAAACTTGATAGTGTTAAAAATTAACTTCAAGCCAGGTTTAGTGGTGCGTGCCTGTAATCCCAGCACTTGGGAGGCAAAGGCAGAAGGATCAGAAATTCAAGGTCATCTTCACTAGAACTCGTGAGTCGTAGGCCATCCTGATTTACATGAGACCTTGTCTCAAAAGAAAAGAAAAGGAATATTAATGTTATGAAAGAAAAGTCTCAGCATTCAGGAGGCTGAGGGAGGAGGATTGCCAGGAGTTCTAGGACAGCCTGAGCTACAGAGTAAGTTTTGGGTCAGCCTGGACTAGAGTGAGGTCATATACCATAATTTTATGTTGCCTAAAATAGCTTTAGCTCTCATTTCAAAGTAAATAATGTCCAAAGCATGTAATAGCCATACATATTCTTATGTCACACAAGATTTTAAAAAGTGGTGAAAATTAAATTCAACAACCATTTGATGACTTTTTACGAAAGACACAATGCCAGAGGTCAAAAGCAACTCAAAACTAACAACTTGGGTCTGGGGAGATTGCTTGGTGGTTAAAGGTGTTCGCTTACAAAGGCTGCCGGCTCAAGTTCAATTCCCCTGTCACACACATAAAGCCATACGGGCATTCATTTGTAGTGGCAAAAGATCCTAGCCTAAACACACACATATAAAAATAAATTAATAAAAATTAATTAAAAAAAACACAATTGACTACTTCTTAAAAGTATGTAATGTATGGAAATGACCATTTGTTTGGTGGTATAGTACATGTCTAACACTCACAAAGCCCTGAGTTTTATCCCCAGCACCACAAAATGTAAAAATAATAATAATAATAATAAAAGAATGCCATGGAAATAACAAATGAAAAAAAAATCTAGACCCATAATTAAGAAACAGTACGATAAAAACTAGGGGAACAGGGAGATGTTATCGTGGAGGTAATCTTTTAGCTGCACCTTGAAGAACTAGCCAAGACCTTGACAGACAAGGAGAGGCTATTTCAGGCACCAGGAACTAAGTGACATCCATGAAGAAATCAATGCAGCCCTCACTGGGTTAGCATTTCTGTTAACTGAAAGGTGGCCTCATTGCCCAAAATCTGCTTCTCTTTCTTTGTTGTTAATCTCAAGTTGCACTTTCGAGCAAGATCATTGATTTCCTCCCAAACTAGATATCAATCATCATCCTGGATTATAGGCTAACTACCTCGCATGGGAGTAGCTCTTGGTGAGATGAAGGTCTAAGGAGAATTTAAAGGTGTGTGAATTCCCAGGAATTAAAAAAGTTAGACAATGGAATCGGTCAGCAGCTCTGGGTGAGATGCTGGCCACTGGTTATACACTAACATGGAACCTAGCACACATTCCACATTCATTATCCTTGTAACTTTTAAAAAATATATATTTTATTTATTTGAGAGAGAGAGAAAGAGAGAGAGAGAGAGAGAGAGAGAGAGAGAGAGAGAGAGAGAGAGAGAGAGAGAGAGAGAATGGGCACTCCGGGGCCTCCAGCCACTGCAAACAAACTCCAGACGCATGTGCCTCTTTGTGTATCTGGCTTTACGTGAGCACTGGGGAACTGAACTCAGGTCCTTCTGCTTTCCAGGCAAGTGTCGTAACCACTGAGCCATCTCTCAAGCCCCCCTTTTTTTTTAGATTTTTATTGACAACCTCCATACATGTACGCAATGTCCCATGGTCATAATCCTCTCCCACCACCCCCTTTTACCCCTCCACTCACTCCCTTCTTTCCATTTCCTCTTCTAGTTCGATGGCATTATTTTCCCTCTCCTACGATCCAGGGCTCATATAGTTAGTGTCAGCCACTGTGAGGTCATGACGCCATGGCCCCTTTGTGCATTACAAAGCACTCCTCCCCTTCCTGTGACTCTTACATTCCTTCCTCCCCCTCTTCTGCAATGGTCCCTGAGCCGTGGAGGGGTGTCTCCATGCACCATGTCAGGGCCTGATGGGGAGTAGTTGCTTAGCAAATACCATGTCAATAACATTGTTTTTCACATAGTATTTTACACCCTCAGTAGAAAAACTATTCAATTATTTATTTAAAAAAAAAAAAACTTGCTTTGAGCCCCTCCACTCGATGATCATTTAACGCCTTTTATGTCCCAAATCCCTAGCACTTCGTGAACCTCTTCGGTTTGCTGAATGTCTTTCATACATTTTGTTGGATCCCTATATTCTCCTGAGGGTTTAGTACCAAAGATCATAGGGCCTATTTCATAGAAGGGGCTACTGAGTCTCACGGAGGCTGAGGTATGCCCAAGGCCAGAGAATAAGGCCTAGATGGAGACTTGCCTTCAGCCTGTTTGCCACAGTCACATAGCCTCTGCTTTACTAGTCTTATTTAAGAATCTTTGCGTTAATCACACTAATGAGGCTTGATTTCCTATTGCAATCTATCTACATTGTTCTATCTACTGAGAGAGGAATATACATATGTATGTATATTATATATATATAAGCAAAGTATGAAGGCAGTTGGATATTACTTGTACATAGAACATACTTTAAAATTTTATTTATTTGCAAGTAGAGAGATACAGAGAGAGAGAGAGAGAGAGAAAAAGAGAGAGAGAGAGAGAGAGAGAGAGAGAGAGAGAGAGAGAGAGAGAGAGAGAGAGAGAGAGAGAAAGTATGTGTGCTCCAGGGCCTCTAGTCACTGCAAAGGAACTCCAGCTGCATGCACCACTTTGTGCATCTGGCTTACGTGGGTACTGGGGAATTGAACCCAGGTCCTTAGGCACTGGAGGCAAGCGCCTTAACCACTGAGCCATCTCTCCAGCCCTAGAACATACTTTTTAATAGATTATTCTAATGAGAAAGCATTAATCTCATCTTAATATAGTGATAGCATTTATTCATAATTCCCCAAAAGGAATGTGTAGCTAAATCCCTTCCCTTTTTTCCAGCAATCACCTCCAGTCTTCGCTAGCACCGGATCAATAACTTACTTCTGTGCAAGGTGACATGCGGTGCTAATTGTATTCATGAAAGAAAATGCTCTCGAGTTTTCTTTAGCCAATGGACTGAGAACAAGGGGTCTGATTTACATTTCACAGATCTAAATAATAATTTGATGGCGAGCTCATTACAGAGAATATGGCTGTGCGAAATGGCCACAGTACATCTATCTGGAATTTTCGGGTTTCTATAGAATCCTTCCATGATTTGTTTATGATGTAGAGATGATCGACTCTGTCAGTTCCTAATAAATGGTAAATAAAAAAAAGTAACCTGTGATATTAAAGTACTACATTAGCTACATTGTGATTAAATTACAGTAACACCACCAGCTATAAACCTTTATAGAATCTTCTCAACCATGCAGTAATTCTCCTAACTATACTATTATGTAGAGCACAAATATTTCTTTGTAAGTCCACAGCAATACATCAGGCAAGCGTTTACTGCTGAAGCTAGATTGAGAGTAAATGCATCTTGGGGATGCTATGAATAAAAGCTCTAGCTTCTCATTACTTTATGACAAGACACAGAAATTCACTTTACTTTTCATTTAAGCTTTTCGGCTTCCGTTTATAGATGTATGCCTTCACGCTTTTATTCCCTTCCTACTTCAGCCGTACGTAATAAATGATTATAAATTTTCACATTTGACCACCTCTCTGCTAGTCTCATGCTTAATGCACAAAGTTAGGAAGCTGCAGGTGAAATTTCACAAACACTTTTATTTATGATGTTGTCCTTGGTAACGGAAATTTCAATGTACTGAAATGAAAAGTATGATTAAAGGGTTACGACGTCCTGACAAGGATAGTCGAGGGCAGCCTTCTATTTCCCACTGAAAATATATAATACTTTTTTGACATCAATTTCATAGAGAATAGACATGGGTTAGTCATGGGGAAAAAAAAAGACACAAACATGTTCCAATGCTCTTGGATTTTTGCTCTTACAACGTTTATTAGAAATATCTTTTCTGAGTTGATGAGCTTCTGAATTGGAAAATATTTTATCTCAATTAAAATATGATATCAAGACTGAACAGAAATAAAAGAAAAATACGCCGTGAAATGACATAATCATTTTTCTGGAAAATAATATAAGTGAAAAGCTACTGATTTCCCCCCTGTTTTAATTATTTCAATAACTGATTTTTTAAATTTTAAATCTTAATTGTGGGAACGAAATAAGGAAAAATTGGAAAAGTTAGAAACAGTCAAAAAGAAATGCAGTTATTTAATGTTCTCAAGATTATCATTATGCCAACAAAGTGCAACCCAAGCGTGAATATTGTTTATAAAGCTAAATGTCTTTGAGTGGTTGAGCCCCTCTCCTAAGATGTAGGGGAAAAGGAAATTAAATGATTGGTAAAGTTTCCCTCTGAAAAGTCACTCTTCAAATAAAATTGTCCTGCTACAAAGTGCCGGTTCTGTGCATAGAGATTAGACCTGCTTGAGCCAGCGTAGCTTTACCCACAAGTCTTATTCAGGTCTCCAACAAGTTAATACAATGTGTTACCAAGGGGCTGGAGTTCCAGGATCATTATAACTCCATCAGCCTTGGCCTGCCACAGCCGGGCATGAGAACTGTCTCTGTCTGGCTCATGGGAGAAGATGCAGCACCTTGATTTCAAATCTCTGGAAATCAGGTAATGTGGACAATTTTTTAAAAATGTATCTTTTTCAATTTCACGGGTATGGAAATAATAAAATGGGAACTTACATTGAATAGCTGCAGACTTGGCCAGTCTGGAGTATTAGGAACTGGGTTATTGTTAGGCTAATTGGGGTTCTTTAGCTCAGTGTCACCAATTCACTCGGGAGATCTGGGCATCTCCTCATGCTTCCCGAGCGGGAAGGAAGGAAGACTCCCAAAGGCCACGGGCACGGGCATCGTGCCTGCCACCCAGGGGCTTACAGTCTGGCAAAGGAGATAAGGTTTATAGACAAATAACTAAAACTACAAGTCAGCAAATAATCAGAGCCAGATGAAGAGAGAGGCAAATTCCACAAAATTATGCCACATGGGAAATGCCAAATGCAACTTCCATCTGGTGCTTGCAGGGAGTTTGGGTGGTCTGCTGGCTGGACCCAGGTCAGGGCTCAGAGGTCAGTACATCTGGGCACTGCCGGGTAAGGCCACCAGCTGCTTTCCCATCTCGTCCCTGGTGTCACAGACGGAAGAGGAGAGCTGACAGGATAGGGCCGAAGCATCTAGTGTTCAGTCTTATTTCCGATGCTTGGGGCTTCCCTGAAAGACCCCTGGCCAGGGTTGTGAAAAGCCTAGGCAGAGGACTTGCTACAGGCCACATGTCTAAGGTCATTCCATTTTTTGATGAGAGTATTCTACTAATGTATGAGCTGGAAAAAAAAAAATGTAGTCTGTACAGCATTTCAACAACCTCACAGCTTTCTTCAATCGCTGTTCCCGCAAATGCTTTCTGACAGATTCCATTTGTTGCTCAGCTATTACCCAGCCCTGAAAAATATATTATGTCTCATGTCAGTTATAAAAATAACACCACAAATTATAACCAAAACAAAATGAGCCAGTAATTATCATTTACATGTCCGTCTTAATCCTTTTCAGACTTACCGTTACCCCAGTCTCCTTTAGGAGTCCGACAGGGAGGCACACGGAGGGGATTTATTTTAGTATTTCTCTTGGACCATGTGTTGCAATAATATGTGAAATCTACCTTCTGGAGCACTCTGTGAGTACCTTAATCTCAAGAGCACTTCCAAATACACTGAACACAACAGCCTTAAGCTTGACCGAAACAGGCAGAGTAAACATGTGGTGTCAATTATTGGAAAAAGTGAGCAAAGGTTAGAGGAATAGGAGCAGAGCTCAGACTTTCTTTTAACTTGTTAATGTCTCTGACCCTTTTGCACAAAAACCACTTTCATCAACATTATGTACATTTCATTGTGGCCTCACCATTTAGCAGGCTGTAAAAAAATGTTTGGCTATCAATTATACACATCAGGTTGACATGCTGCAGGGCTTGGGGGGGGGATCGTTTATGCTGGCAGTTAGATCTGAGAGGGCTTGAGGTAGCCCACATGGTTAGCGAGGCTTCCTTCTCCACACTCCTCAGCCTTTTCTCCATGTCCAGAGATGAGGAAGCCCAAGTGAACTTCTCAGAGATCTCTGCTTTCACCCTGATTAGGAAGAGCCATGATTCCAGCCATGATGAGGCTCAGCTGTAAGATCTTTCTTCCGCTTCTAAATGCTCGTGATGTCTGCTCTCGCTGCCCTCACACATCCAAACACACGCAGATTTTAGTCAAACATTTGCAAAGATTGATTTCCATGACTGCAATGATGGTCAGATAGGAGAAGCGAGCTCTGATGGCCAATGGCAGCGTACGGATTTGGGATATACGGACTGTGTGTCTCAAAGTAGCCAGAAGAGAGTTTCTTAGTATCCACTGCGAACAAATGATGAAAGTTTAAGATGACAGTAATTAGTAGAAATAGTTCATCACACCCCACAAGTCTGTATAACTTTCATGTCAATTTAAAAATTAGGCCGCAGGACATTGAGAAAGCCTCCTCCCTGATGACTGGAACCTGTTGGGGGAGAAAAGTCACCAACGGCTTATGCAGGAGTGGACCCTACATGCCAGAAGGCTGCCAGCCAGACCAAAGGTGACGACTGGTGCAGTGTGGCACGTCTATTATGGAGGCATTTGAATTGAGGCCCACTCCATGAGAGGGAATTCATGCCTGCACTGAAAACCTAGGGGAAAGGCCCATTCCTGGAGAGGTCACAAGCCTTAGGGGGAAACTACTATAGTGGTTGGCCAAATGGACATAGTATACCCACCCTCTAAACCGTTCTGCCTATGCCCGTCTCTTTATGCTACTCTCACATCTGATTAGAGAAGCTTCTCTTTTCCCGTGACAGTGACAGCTGGGGGGACTCAAAACTCATCAAAGTGCTGAGAAGAATTAGCAGTGGCGTGTTCATCACTGAGTGAGACATCCTATCCTACTCTCCAAGGCTCAGGGGCCATTGTGGAAGAATGTAAGAGCCAGAGGAAGAGAGGACTGTTTACAGCACCGTCTTCCAGACACAAAGTGGTCATGGCATTCGTGACCTCGCAGTGGCGGCATAATGGGGGGGGGCCGCGGGGCGGTGATAACATCAAAATGGAAGAGGAACTAGTTAGAAAGAAAGGGTTCAGAGGGGCTGGAGAGATGGCTCAGTGGTTAAGGCACTTGCCTCCAGTGCCTAAGGCCCCCGGTTCAATTCCCCAGGACCCACATAAGCCAGACCCACAGGTGGTGGCCCTGGTGCGCTCACTCTCTCTCTCTCTCTCTCTCTCTCTCTCTCTCTCTCTCTCTCTCTCTCTCTCTCTCTCTCTCTCTGATTAATAAAGAAAAATAAATTAAAAGTTTAAAAAAATCCTTAAAAATTAAAAAAAAGGGTTCAGTGGATGGGGTACAGGAGAGGGACATAGAAGGGTGGTCAGAGGGGATTATGGACATGAACTAATGTTGTCAGTAAAATATTTTTAAAAAGTGTGTATTTCATGATTTTAATCCCTGCACTTGGAAAGCTAAAGTAGGAGGATCACCATGAATTCAAGACCAGACTGAGCTAGAGTGACCCCCGCCTCAAAAAAAAAAAACCCTAAATAACCAAGTTAATTAATTTAATTAAAGGGCCAAGCATGGTGGTGCATGCTTAATTCCAGAGGCTGAAGCAGGAGGATCCTAAATTTGAGGATAGCCTGGTCTAGGTGACAAGACCCTGTTTCAAAAGAAAAATAAATACATTTCAAAAGTAAAATTCAAACACAAGCTTTGGGGCTCGTCAAACATCAAAACAGCATGGCTCCCGTGTCTGCCAGTGTGGACGTGAGTCGGTGCACATCAATGTTCCGTCCACAGTCATGTCAATGTCTGACAAGCCAGTAGCCACAGTACTGTTTACCTCCTCTTACATGTTAGCTGCAAGTCACCAGCGTGTGCCATCTCAATGATAACAGGAGATTCTAGTGAATTGTTCTTGCCTGCCGTGACTTGAAATCCAACACATCATCCCCAAAGCCACAAGACAAGGAAAACTTACCTTGTGTCATAGTGTCCTATTCTCCCATGGAGACTCTGAAGGCTCATGCTGCAAAACCTTCACCTTGGGCTGGGGAAATGGCTCAGTGGAGAAAGTGCTTGCGGCACAGCTCAGAGTACCTGAGTTCATATCCTCAGAGCCATGGAAAAGCTGGACACTGTGGCAGGCTTCTGCAATCCCAGTGTTCCTACTGGAATGAGGTGGAAGATGAAGAATGATCCAAAGATTGCCCTCTGATCTCACACGAGTGCCTGCACACACACACACACACACACACACACACACACACACACACACACACACACATCAACCTTCAAAGTGGGTTGATTTTTGCTTTCTTCCCTTCCTGTCCTCCAGCTTCATGCTCTAGATGAGGATCCAACTAGAGGATTTCAAAGCAGACTTAATGACCACACGTTCAACATTAGTTCATGCAACAAATGTCCATTGAGTTTCAACCATATCTAAGGCGTTATGCTTGAATTTAGACGCTGGCTTCAGTTTACAGCTGGTACTTCTTGAAAGTGGATCTTATGTCGGCATCATAGTCATCTTTTTAAAAAGATTTTTATTAGAGAATGGCTCTCTCAAATAAATAAATAAAATATCTTTAAAAATGGGCCGCTGCAGAGATGGCTTAGCAGTTAAGGCACTTGTCTGCAAAGCAGAAGGACCTGAGTTCAATTCCCCAGTATCCACATAAAGCCAGATGCACAGGTGATGTGTCTGGACTTCATTTGCAGTGGCTGGAGGCCCTGGTGCGCCCCTTCTCTCTCTCTCTCTCTCTCTCTCTCTCTCTCTCTCTCTCTCTCTCTCTCTCTCTCTCATAAATAAAATATATTTTTAAAGAGAGAGAGAAAGAGAATGGGCACACCAGGACCTCCAACTGCTACAAATGGACTCAGATGCATGTGCCACTGTGTATCTGGCTTTACATGAGTACCAGGGAATCGAACCCCGGTCATTAGGCTTTGCAGGCAAGCACCTTAACCACTGAGCAATCTTTCCAGCCATCATTTTCATCTTTATTTGATACAATATCTGATGCCAAAGACCCTCCCTCTTAAGTCAGGCAGTCCATGGTAACTATCTAGTCTCCAACTTCACAGGATGAAGGAGGCTGGGTTTCTGTGTTCACAAACACACAATGGTACAATTTTCAAATGCCAAAACTTGGCTAATATGTAGAGCAATATTGGAGGCACTGCATTTTCTAGGAGAATTCCTTGAGCACTATATAGCTTCAGCTGGCTTGGAACTCACTATGTCGCCCAGGCAGACCTTGAACTCATGATCCTCCTGCCTCCCCCTGCCAAGTGCTTGGAGGGAGCATCGGTTTTAATTGATCCGATTTTATGGTAACCCTGCTGCACTGCATGCCCCCACGTGCTCACTTCTGGTACTAAGTAGTGGTGTGTATAGTAACAGAAGAGGAACAGCCACACAGAAGTATCTTTCTTAATGTTACTCTGTTATGATCATAACATCCATTGTCTTTACTCGTGAAAACAGATTTATTCTTGTGCTATTGTGATTTTTAAAAATGTATTTTATTTATTTTATTTTATTAGAGAGAGAGATAGAGAGAATGGGTGTGCCTGGGCCTTCTAGCCACTTCTAGAACAAGCTCCAGACACATGTGCCACCTTGTAGATGTAGGTACTGGGGAATCGAACTTGGGTCCTTCTGCTTTGCAGGCAAATGCCTTAACTGCTAAGCCATCTCTCCAGCCCATCGTATGTTTGTTTTTGAGACATCTTCAACATTTTACACATGCTGAAATAAACCATTTTAAAAATATTTTTATTTACTTATTTAAAAGAAAGTAAATAAGTATCAGTGCACTTCACACAAATGAATTCCAGATACATGTGCCACTTTGTATACCTGGCTTTACATGGGTACTAGGGAATTGAGCTTGGGCCAGCAGGCTTTGCAAACAAGTGCTTTTAACTGCTGAGCCATCTCTCTAACTCTGAAATAAACCATTTTTATTAGAAGATTTTATATAGATAAATAACAAATATTGCTTTCTATGTAAAACTTTCTGTATATGCTCATGTCTGGAGGAGGCTGGGGTGGGAGAATCACCATGAATTTGAGGCCAGCCTGGGCTACAGAGTAAGTTTCAGGTCATCCTGAGCTAACATGAGACCTTGCCTCAAAAAAAATAATAAATTAATTACATAATAATTTCTTAATAAATATCCAACTATCTTAAACTATTTTCTCTTTCTTTTTTCTTTCTTCCTTTCTTTCTTACTTTTTTTCTGAGATAGGGTCTCACTCTAGTCTAAACTGACCTGGAACTCGTTCTGTAGTCCCAGGCTGGCCTCTACCTCCCCAGTGCTAGGATTAAAGGCTTGTGCCACCATACCCAGTTTATTTTGAGATTTTTTAAAAATATATTTTATTCATTTATTTAAGAGAGTGAAAGAGACAGAGAGAGAGTAAGAGAGAGAGAGAGAGAGAGAGAGAGAGAGAGAGAGAGAGAGAGAGAGAATGAGTACACCAGGGCTTCTAGCCACTGCAAACAAACTCCAGATGCATATACCACCTTGTGCATCTGGCTTTATGTGGGTCCTGGGGATCTGAACTCAGGTCCTTCGGCTTTACAGGCAAGCACCTTAAGGGCTGAGCCAACTCTCCAGCCCCCTCTTGAGATATTTTCTAACATCATGATACAGGAATTTGCTTATACAACTGTAAATTCCTATTCATGGAAATATCCTCATGGGCCTAAAATAGGTCTGTACATCCTAAAAGTATTGACATGAATGGGAGACACTAACTGCAAATAAATTAGCGTGTCTTCTTTCCAGTTCAATATGGATTTGTTTTTTCCTGTTCAATAAACTTGAAATGCCATAAGAGTTTAACTTCCTAACAAACTGCTGTAATTACATATTCATTGATTAGATTTTATTACAAACATCCTGTGGTTTTGTGCAAGAAGTATTATAAACTGCCTACAAAGGAACTTGGAATGGTCACTGTTTTTAAAAGAGACAAAAAGAGAAAGAAAAAGAAAGTCTAGATTAACTTTAAAAATCTGAAAATGTGTGATCCTAGGAGCAGAAAGTGAAAGGAAGGCTTTGGTTCTGTTCTGTGCTCCAGGAGAGATCAAGCAGATGTCTGAGTTTTTGCAAGGCATTGATCTGACTCCAACCTGAACTTACCGAGGTTTTTATAAAGCTGCAGTAAAGCTTTTTTTTTGCATTAAGCAGCCAAGCACATAAACATTTTAATGAACTGTTTTTACATGGTTCATTGGGCAGCTACCAGGCTACTATAATACAAATCACCCACTCGCCACATCCAGCTTTCTCATGATGGAGGTGCTTTTTTAGTTTACCAAATGCAAATTGAATATCTTGGCTCTGGAACTTAATCAAACACTTCAACATTGAGCTTGTGAGCTTCTTTGCCTGGAATTTACTGTTCTCAGGGACAACCTACTCGAAAGAGAAAACTCAGAGAATTCGTGAAGCTCATCGGAGTTCTCAGAGGCTACTAAAACATGCCCTTCAAAGTCACCACTCTGTGTAGAAGTGGTTTTAGGCAGTGAGTATCAGTGTCATCATTAGGAGCAAATAGCAGAATGACCATTAATCATGGAAGAGCTGATGTCCCCAAACTGATATTTCTCTTAGTGACCTGAAGGGTTTGAATGAATTATTGAGCTCAATGCCAAGGCAGATCAAGTCTCCTTGGAGTAATTAACACTTGACAAACATTTGTGTATATTCTAGTCAACACTGAAAGAAGTACTCTGTTATAAAATATGTAGTAGGTGTTCTGAGGGTTTTTTTATGACACCATGTATTCTTAAGATTGAAGCTTAGCCCAACACATAATTTAATAATGAATTCAAATTATGAATGAATATTTAACAAACCACATTTTATGTCTTTACATCTCTTCTGACACTGCTATGATGAAAATGAGAAATGGGCTTGTGATGTATTGTCCCCTTGTCTGATGTCCCAATGAAAACAAGGTGTTTTCACCTTGATGCGGCCTTTAACATAAATTAATCTGTTAACATTTAAATATGTAGTGCAACAGATGACATAAAATATTTATAAGACAGTTTATGACCCAAACAGCCACGCTCGGCTCCAATAATATTTATCAACACATTTTATTTGGCTAATCATTTCATGGCCAAATTTGTAAGTGCTTGTTTATTTCATGTTGAGTCAAGGATTTCAATGGTCCTAATGGTACCATAAAGATGTTCTATGATGATAATATAACCCAAGTATTAAAAATAGAATGAATCTGCTATTTATGAACCATTAAGTTTTACCTCACCCCCAGAATAAATTTTATGTCATTACAGACCTATTAATACACCCTCTCTGTTTTTCCATCCTCCTAATTCTATCCACTTTCTCTGAGCTGTACTCACAAGCCCAGGGTGTAGATAAATGAAATAAGAGGGGTTTTTTGTTTGTTTTACTCTGGAAAATTTGTACCAAAGACAAGATATAAAGCATTTTAAGCTTTCTTAATGGCTATTACCTTGGCACTTCTGACTGAGCCGGGCCCCTCCACACCTGGATAAGACGTGGTCAGATAAGTCGGTGCACACCAGCAGAGGTTTAGTTCCTCTGAAAACAAGACCTTTAAAGAAAACTTTCCAAACCAGACATGGTGTGCACATCTGTAATCCCAGCACTTGTGAGGTCCAAGTAGGAAGGTTGCGTGTTAGAGGCCAGCCTGGGCTACATAGCAAGACCCTGTCAGAAAGAGACAGATGGGGAGAGAGGATAGAAGGGAGGGAGGGAGAGAGAGGTGGAGGGATGAAAGAAGGCAGGAGAAGCAGCTTTATTTCTGTCATTGAAAAGGAAAACCTGGGATTTCTCCTACTATACATATTCAGTGATTCTGGGACCATAATCTAGAGACAATCCCAGCTAGTGAAATGTTCGTGTACACATACAAGTCTGCCTGTAGAATGATGGGAATAATTTTAGAATTCAGTTATAGGGCAACTCTAGAACACACACCAGATGGAATGCTGTGTAGCTATTAACAATCTTGTCTAGTCTTGGGGATGTGGCTTCAGTGGCAAAGTGCTTCCCTAGCGACCGTGAGGCCTTGGGTTCAATCCCCAGCCCTGCAAAGTACAAAGCAAACTTGTCTTGTAAACCTATTTAAGATCCCAACAAACGCTATGCTGAAAGTATGCTGCCCAGAGGGGAAGCAGAGACTGAATTCAGCCCTTGAGAAGACCTGTCTCAAGGGAAGCCCTACAGTAGAAAGTGACCTTAAACACAGAAAATATGAGTGTCATTATATTGTCCATGTGACAATATATGTAGTATATGAAGTCATTTAAAGCAAAGACATCTTTAAAGATGAGATTGGGAGTGTCTACATGTTTTAACCCCAGCCCCCTCCTCCCCATAGTATTAGGTAACATCATGGATTTTTTCCACAAGGTTTCCATGTGGTATTTTTCCCCCTATTTATTCGCATGTGTGTGCATAGACATGCTCGCCGGGGTCTCTCGCAACTACTAACATGCACTACTTGCTTTATATGGGTGCTGGGGAATTGAACCCAGGTTGGCAGGCTTTGCAAGCAAGCACCTTTAACTGCTGAGCCTTCATCCAGTCATCCCCTCCACCATGTGATGACTCGTAGAGAATTCTTTCATTGTTATTACATATCATTACACCTGTCCATAATGAAAGGGGAAAAGTCGCCGGAGTGGAGAACTACAAGTTAGTGTGATATCATCAAATACCATAAAAAGGATATCAATCATATTGAGGTTATCTCAATATCATATTTCTTACCCATTTCACTTTGCCTGTCTGCTGTCACTCTCTGCTACCTTTTCCCTCTGTCCCCAAATTTTTACTTCTGTAAATCTGCAGGCTGAAATTGAAGTTTAGGTGATTTTATACCTATGTGGTCTTCCTTCAAAGGTTTGTTTTTTTTTTTCATGTTACCCTGTCCCCACCTACAATATGTTATAAGAGGAGAACGAGGAGAACGAGGTGGAGACTAAAGGTTTTTTCTCAAAGAGAAGTGGAGGCTTGCTGTGCCGATGAATTTTTGCGATTGCAATGTTTTTGCTCAGGGTGTCCAGGAGAGTCTCGGGAGCATCCTGAGAAGTGCTGCAGGTGAGCACTAGGCTGCACACCTGCACGTGCATGCGTGTGTGACACTGGTATGTTCTAGTACTCACTAGCTCCAAGAAAGAGGTGTTCTCTTTTCCCTTGCCTGCAAGGAAAGTTACTCTCACCACAAATGCTGGAATGATTTTGGATTCTGTCATTCTTTAAAGCTCAAAGCCACTTTAACTGTGGAGCCCGGAGCTTTAAGGACAAAACCAATGGCTGGGTTTAATGTCCCTAGCTCCTGAAAGTTGGATTCTTTTTCAGAAGTGCTTATAGACCACTAAGCCAAAAGTACTCATAGACCTACTAAGTGCTTATAGACCTACTAAACCAAAGAGAGATAAAAATGAGAACAAAAGTCTGTGCTGGCTGGAGAGATGGCTCAGTGGTTAGGAGTGCTTGCCCTGTAAGTAGGAGTGCTCGAGTTCGATCCCCAGCTCCCAAGGTTGTTGGAGAGAAACAACCATTCTGATCGTGTTGAGCTGACTTGCTCATATCTTTAGAAGTCTCCATGACATCTATTTCCCTTTCACCGCTACGATCTCCCCTCCAAAAGAGGAACTTTCACATGCCTGAGAATGTCGCTGTGTCCTAAACTTCTTTCCCTGCTGATCTCTCGTGTATCACTCTTGCACCTTCCATTAGGTCCATGCAAGGGGACAGGACAAGGTTCAGCAAGAGAGTCTTGCCATGAGCATGCGCCTTGGGGAGAGGAGTGGTTCTCGGGTTGGCAGAGGGAGCCCATGTCTATCAAAAGTATTTCAGCTATGGGAATCACACAGGGCTGTGTCAACCCCAGGTCACAAGAGCCTGGACTGAGCCCAACTTTATTTGCTTGTAGCTACGTAGAGAGCAGAAGTAAGGAGTGAATCTACCATGTCCCCCTTGACCAGAGAGCAAATTTTCTTAGTGCTTTCCATCTACCCTTGAACTCAGGCATCCCTCCCTTATGGATTAGCCTGGAACACTTAAAAAGTGGAAGCCATGGGATTAATAAGGTATTCTAAATCACCTACCTCCTTCCAATCCCACTCCCTTGGATGTGGGCTGATGAGCCGCGAGCAGCAAGCTTTTCATACTTCTTATGATTTTCTGCCAAATCATCAGCATGATTCAGAACACTAAATTATTCTCATTCTAAAAGTCATCTAGTTCCTATAACCAGCAAGCAATGTAGTTCCTTTCAATGTTTTTCAGAATGAATGAAGGAGGAGAGGGAGCCATCATGCGTCATCCTGAGCTCCTGTGGAAGGGACGCAGCAGGTTTTGCACAGGCACACAGTTCCTCTGACCCCCCAGCCACACCCCCTCCCCAGTGGAGACATTGGCAGAGCCTTGTCCAGCACAGCCGAACCAGCCTGAGCCACAGAGTGACAGTGAGCGCTGTCTTTTCACATGTAACTCCTAGAATGATGGAAATGAAACCTATTCCACCCAGAGGTGCAGACAAAGAAGAGAAACCCCCCAAGGAGCCCGAATGATAAGTGGCCCCAGAGAGCATCGCTGTGATCAGTCAGAAAGGCAGGCGAGTTATTAGCTTAGCCCTGAACCTCCCACTTAATGTAGGACCAGTGGTGATGCTTAACAGACCCTGGCTGTGGTGACAAGCCGGGACCTGCTCGAGGAAATCCAATTGAAAAGCAGCCAAGAGGAACAACAAGCTCGGAACAGATGTTCCGGCTACCAGGATGTGCACACATTAAACCTGAACGTGGAGCTGCACTGGGCCGGGAGTGTTAGCTTCTAAATATAGTGATTTCACCTCTTCCCTCATACAGATGCTGTCAAGTTCAATTACAGCCTTCCACGTTGGTTTTGTTAAATTATCAGCAACATTTTTAAAGTAAGAAGATATCAAAGTGATAACAACAGCTATTAAAGGAATCCAAGACATTTATCTACTGAGTTTTACTAAGATAGTTCAGTTACATCATGGGCTCTTAAGCTTCAGTTCCTTAGTAATTGAAAATCATCTTTAAAAAAAAATTGCCCAAATAAAGTTTAAACAGTTCATGTAACTATTCGATGCCTTATCTCCACTTTGATAAAAGATCTGTAAGGTATTATATTTGTTCCAGTCCTTTCTTAGTTACTTCTCTGCAGGAAATGGGGAGAGGTTGTACTGGGGGACACACGAGCAGGGGACCCACGCTTGCTAAGTGGGTTACTGAGATCTGCACTCACACGAGTGGGGACTTCCCAATCACTGCACTGTGTCGGGCACATTAGGAAACAGGAGAAAGACGATCTTGCGATGTCAGTTGCCCTCAATGGACTGGATTTCACACAGGTCTAATGCAGAATGTCAATGGGCTCGTGATGGACACATGAAGACAAATTAACACGGAAGCCGGGTCACCCCACATACATTCATTTCCCACTGGCAAGTTTAATCTGATACCTCGCTGGGGTCCCCAGCAGAGCCCCCACCTCCCGCTGAGAAGCACCAGAGGTATTTATGATGAGAATGAGTTTGAGGGATGTGTGCATTTAAAATCCAAGAACAGCAAAAATAAATTAACCAAGAATCTATCACTAATTTATACATGAATCATTTACAAGCTAGGTAAAATGGTTCAGTAGATTATGGATTTATAAATAAACGGGATTCTGGGGCCTTGGGAAGTACTTTGATTGGAATATAGATCCATTTTTTCTCAAAACAATTTCCACTCCAACTTCAGACAGAAAGGACATAAAACCAACCCCCCTCTGTGAAAACTCAGGGGACTGTTCCCGAGTAAGGACGACGACGGTTCACAGGAGTCATCTGCTTGGACTCGAGGGTGGGGACCCACCTATCATTTTTCTATCTCATTCCCATGAGTTCCAGATTGTCAACACCTAAGGTTAATGATACCTGTCTTTTTGCTGTCATAAACAGTTAGGAAGGGTTAGCAAGAAATACATCATCCTCACCCAGAGGGTCATGCGATTGTTCTCAGCAAACAAAGGACATGACTTATTTCTATAAACATTTTAAACATTGTTTTAAAAATATTTTTTCCTTTTTTATTGCAATAAAATTAATGTACAGTACATTTCTTTCTTATTTGAAACTTCTATTTTCCAAGTTTGTGAAATAAGAGTGGAGCATTTCTACGCATAGTGTGTCATGCTGATTCTCCAAGTGTACATTGATTTTAAAGAATGCACAGTAGGAAAAGTCAGCCATTCTTTTAATTATTAGATAACCAGTGCTGAGAAACAGTAAATACACAGTGACAATGTAAGGAGGAAGGTGTTGACTAAGATCATTACCCAAAGTAACTAATGAGTTATATTAATCACACATAACCAAATGTTCAGTCATGAACAGTATTCTACCAAAATATACAAAACTTTTTTTTTATCTGGTGGCAGAGGCAAAAGGATCTTGAGTTCAAGGTTAGCCTAAAACCAAGAATGGAAGCCGAGTGTGGTGGTGCACCACTTTAATTCCAGCATTCGGGAAGCAGAGGTAGGAGGATCGCCTTGAGTTCAAAGCTACTCTGAGACTGCATAGTGAATTCCAGGTCAGCCTGGACTAGAGCGAGACCCTACCCCAAAAAACAAAAAAAAAAAAAAAACCCACAAGAATGCTAGAGCGCTTGAAAAATTGGTTTCTTTTCTGGAAACAAAATTTATACATAAATTCATTAATTACATTAATAAGGTTAGACTAAAGGGTCACTAATGCTATAATGTAAAGTTGAGATATTTGCTATTATATGTGTTTAATATAATAACACGAGACATCTTAAACACAACATCTATCTATATGTATATGTATAGTTAAATACACCAGGCATTTCAGACTCATTTAAACTCATATAAAGACAAGAGCTTAGCCAAAACCTAACAACGTGCTCAGGGATCATTTGACAGCTTTAATACAGAATTTGAGCTCAGAACAATCATGAAAGGGTATCAATAATCAATTGTATTTTATAATGAAAAATATATTGGGTATTAAGAACTTTCTCCAAGTAGCAAGTGAAAGTATATTTGCGAATCACCAAATGGCTCTCCCTGGCCGACCCTGTACACACACTGTCTGTGAGTCCCCGGGTTCTGTACGATGCTGGCGCCTCTCCCTGAGCCATTGATGGGGCCCTTCCCCTTGGTCTAGGCCTGTGCTCTCAGTGTGCCATTTTGCATTTTAAATACTTATTCCTCATTTTTAAACATTTTATCCACAACCTACACACACACACACACACACACACACACACACACACACACACACACACACACACACACACATTATGCCATGATCACTCATTTTTGCGGAACACCGGAAGGAAAAGGTTATTTGGTGCCCAGCCTACCCATCTCTAAGTGTTGCTGGCTTCACATGCTTTTGTGTCCCTGGTGAACAAAATCAAAGGGTGGTAAAGGAACCACCAACGCCTTTGCAGAAAGCAGGCAGAGCTCCAGGCAGTGACTCATCACAGCTGGTGACAGGGCTGGGTTGGAATCAGGGCCTTTCGTGTTCTGTGTCTCCTCACCTCTGCTCTCATGGAGTCAGCAGGGGGTAGGGTGAGGGGACAGCTGGTGATGAGGTTTTTTAAAAAATATTTTATTTATTCATTTTCAAGCAGAGAAATGCAGAGAGAGAGAGAGAGAGAGCACACCAGGGCCACCACCTTGTGGGTCTGGCTTATGTGGGTCCTGGGGAATTGAACCCGGGGGCCTTAGGCACTGGAGGCAAGTGCCTTAACCGCTGAGCCATCTCTCCAGCCCGAGGTTTTTTTTTTAATTTTTAATTTTATTTATTTGCAAGCAGAGAGAAAGAACTATGAAAGAATGGGTGCTCCAGGGCCACCCACCGCTGCAAAGGAACTTCACACACAAGTGCCATTTTGTGCATCTGGGGTTATGTGAGTTCTGGGGAATCAAACCTGGGGCCAAGCCAGGCTGGCAGGATTTGCAAGCAAGCACCTTTAACCACTGGGAAATCTCCCCAGGCCCAGATAGTGAGTTCCTTTTTAAAAAAATATTTTATTTATTCATTTTTAAGCAAAGAGAGAGGGAAAGAGAGCGAGCACACCAGGGCCAACACCTTGTGGATCTGGCCCATGTGGGTACTGGGGAATTGAACCTCGGGCCTTAGGCACTGGAGGCAAGTGCCTTAACCCCTGAGCCATCTCTCCAGCCCCCCAGATAGTGAGTTCTAATGAATTTTCTTCATGTGTCCAGTGGCTGTGCAGTGGAAGTCAAGAGCCAAAGGTGGGGCCATGTCTAGCAGCTGAAACCCAAGTTTCACCTGTTCTTCTTATCTCTCAATTTGGGGTCTTATAATATAAATGTCTACCCAGGACCTGCTGCCGCATTGCTGCAATGACTCAACAGCAACACCCACTCGCCAGTTTCCCAAAGTGCACTGCTGCTTGCTCTGCCAGGAGCTGTGCTGGGTACAGGGGAGGGTGTCGAGGCCAGCCAGCCAGCCCAGCCACCAGCTTAGCCCAAGACCTCAACTGCCCATCAATCTCTTTGCCAAGGATTGCTCACAGTAGGGGCCCCTCTCCAGGCTGAGGTACAAGGAAGCTCCAGGAATGCACGCTATTCTAACACATCTATCTCCAGGACGCATGGAGCCAGCCATACAACCTAATAAAATAATCTTTTCCTGTTTGCCACATTTTTGTATTTTCAAGATAATCCCCCAAAGTACAAGACAGGCACTGATTTCATTTTTTCTATTTCTTCCTCTCCTCTCCTCTCTTCTCCTCTTCCCTCCCCTCCCCTCTCCTCTCCTTTTCTTCTCTCTCTCTCTCTCCCCCCACAGAATAAACAGAAAACAGTCATTCATTTTAACAGCAGGTTGAAGTAGTAAGCAATTTCATCATTGTGCAGACATCATAGACTGAACCTGTGTGAACAGAGATGGCCACAGTGTCACTAGGCAATACAATCTTGTGGGACCACCTTCAAGTATGAGGTCTTTTTGATCCAAAATGCCCAAATGCTGCAGATCACTGTACTAGGCTTCAGGTTGGCTAGCATTCCAGCTGGGCGAGAGCCCTGACATCCTATAGATTCCAGTGGAAAAGTCTGCAAGCTAAGTTGACCACATTCTCTTAAAGGCTTTTTCACTCCCCATCGCTGCTCACGCCATCTCATAATCCGCTTGGGAGCGCTTCCCAAGGGGCATCTTCACGGGTAGGTGCAAAGGAACTGTGATTGACAGCCAAGGTCACAGAGCAGGCTGGGCTTTATGGGAGGGTCCCCACACAGACCTAGGAGCTAAGGCCACAACAAGCATTCAGGAGAGCTGCCTGCCGGCTACAACCTGCCAGCACAGCAGCTCCCCACACAAGGCTTTCTGTAGCCCTGCCTGCAGCCCTCTCCCTTCTAGCCTTCTCCACCCTGGATGTCTTCACAGCGCATGTTCCTTCTCAGGCCATCAGCAGCAGACACATACCACATTCCTAGAGGGCACAACTGCTCCAGGGGTGAGTTCTGAGCCAGACCGCAGGTCATCCATCCAGTTACCTCAGCTTCTCCAGAAACAAGATAAGGCCAATGTTGAGAGGCTGGGAAGGTCACTTCTTTTGGGCTTTGAGGAAGACTTTTGTTTTGTATTATTTTTTTTTTTAAGTTGGATTTCTGAAACAGTCAGTCTGATGACTTTTATTTCCCTGTGTGTGAAATTCTGATCATCAAAAAGTCATCCCACCTGACAACCTGTGCCAGGGTGATGAAGACACTGAGGAGCCTCACAACGTACCAAAGCAGAAATCCAGAAGCTGCTAAGAGCTCAACACTAAAGTAGACTTAGAACTCACCTACCACAGCCCAGGGGATTTTGTAGAAGAGGGAGAACAACCCAATGGTGCATACCAGCAATCCCACCGAGGGCAGAGGGAAACGGTGGTACCTTCACATGATTTGTTTATACAAAGTTTCTCTCTTAATAAATTTGAAAAATAAACAAGTCATTCCAGGGCAGGGAAGATGGCTCACCAGGTAAGAGCGCTTTCTTTTCTTTCTTTCTTTTTTTTTTTTGGTTTTTCAAGGTAGGGTCTCGCTCTAGCCCAGGCTGACCTGGAATTCACTATGTAGTCTCAGGGTGGCCTTGAACTCACGGCAATCCTCCTACCTCTGCCTCCTGATTGCTGGGATTAAAGGTGTGCGCCACCACGCCCAGCTCTGAAGTCTGTATCTCTTACATAGAGGTTTGTTCCTGAATCACCCATGCGACAAAAAGTCTTTACTTATAGAACATTTGAATCTGTAAAGCCTTATTATTAAGATGTACAAGTATTTTATTTTTTGAGGTAGGGTTTCGCTCTAGGCTAAGCTGACCTGGAAATCACTCTGTAACCCAGGCTGGCCTTGAACTCATGGCGGTCCTCCTACCTCTGCCTCCCAGTGCTGGGATTAAAGACTTGCACCACCACGCCCGGCAAGAGCGCTTGCTTTCTAAGCAAGAAGACCTAAGTTCAGTCTCCAGCATCCACAGAGAAAGCTGGGCAAGGCCATGCAAGATCACTGGGGGCTCCCTGGTCAAGCACTCCAGCTCCAAGTTCACTGACAGACTCTCATGGAAATAAGATAGAGAAAGATGCCCAATGTTCCCTGGCCTCGGCCAATATGGTGTATTCTCATCCCATACATACACACGCACACAAAAAAGTCATTCTGCTGGTGACACACACCTATAAGCCCAAAACTCAAGAGGCAAGAGGATCTTGAGTTCAAAACCAGCCTAGGCTACACAGCGAGACTCTGTCTCAAAAAAACAAAAAGTTCATTTTATATTAGCTAGCTATTTACCTTTAGTTTTTATTTCCCAAAAATTTTTAAAGAAAGAGGCTCTGTTTCCATAATCATGAAAAAGAAAAGTGGTGCCGGGCGTGGTGGCGCACTCCTTTAATCCCAGCACTTGGGAGGCAGAGGGAGGAGGATCACCATGAGTTCAAGGCCAGCCTGAGACTACATAGTGAATTCCAGGTCAGCCTGGGCTAGAGCGAGACCCTACCTTGAAAAACCAAAAAAGAAAAATAATAGTGGTAAAATGTTAAAATATTCCAGCCTAGGAAAATAGAAATTATTAAGCCTTTTCTCTGGGTGGTAGAATAAGGCGTGACTATTTCTTCCTTATTTTATGTATTTATGTAATCTAGAACTGACACATATTTCTTTTAGTGTGAGGACTTACTTTTAAATCCTGAGGACAGTCATAAACAATGTGTGAGTGAGGAGGAGCAATTCAAAAACACTAACCAGTGTTTCCCTGAAGGAGTGAAAGCTTTGGGGAAACAGGCTGAAGCGGCACCTCCCTTCACTTACCAGTGTCCATCTACTTCTATCTGAGGTTTGTGACCCACCATGCAGTGTTCGCCCAGTCTCTCCACACTGTCCCCCAGGCAGTCACAAATGCAAAGCCTCCTGTCATGTAAATGGAAGAAGAACTCTACAAAACAAAGGCTGCATTATGTCAGATCCTGTCTGGACTACTTCATGCTGTGTAGACCTACCACTTAGCACTTATTTTCTGTAGCAGAGAGAGACAGAGACTGGGAGATCGTGCCCCTCCCCCATCCCATGAATGCCCAGGAGATTGGGGGTGCCAGTGCAAGAGGCTGCTTTTCATATGAGTTTTTCACTTTTCATCTTATTGTGTATATATATATATACACAATAGCAGTAAATTTGCTATATATATATATATATATATATATATATATATATATATATATATATAGCAAATTTACTGCTGAGCCTGTGTGCAGCTACTCTTCCTAAAGAGGAAATTACTTCTTTTAAAGGCTCTGCTTGCACAAGCGTAAAATCTTCGTGGCTGTCTGAGCAGTAGAGAAACACATCAGGCAAGATGTGCTGATTTGACTCCTTTGCGTTTCTACCTGTTCCAGAGAAGTCTGGTCCGGCTGTTTCTCCAGCTCCTGTTCTTTACGTTTTTGTATGTTCATCCCATCGTGTCTTCCTGAGTGGCTCCTAAATGCAGCTGGCTTTACTGGCTGCCATGAGGGACACAGAGATTGTCTCTGGTTTTGAAATGTCGGCAGTCTCACAGAGGATCTGGCCGTGGAAAGCATCAACTGGCTATCTGGGAGAACCACTCCAAGCAGTGAGAAATGAGACAGAAACAAGCAAGAAAATCAATAAGGCTGGAAAGCAGAGGGTAGAGGCGGCGGGCTGTTTTGTAGGGCTTGGGGAGCTTGAATTGTATTCTGAGTGCCATGAGAAGCCACTCAAAAGCTTGTGTGTGCAAATATACGTAGCATGGCATGTGTGTGGAAGACAGAGGACAACCTCAGATGTTGGTCCACCTTGTTTAATGCCGTCTCTCCCTGTTCTTCCCTATGCTTGACAGGCTAGCTGGCCTTTGACTTTCCACCAAGGGATCCTCCTGGCTCCCTGTAAAGACCCTGGGATTACAGGTTCTTGCCACAGCATCTGTGCGGCATCTCTAGGGGCTTCTTGGGAGGATCAGAACTTAGGTTCTCAGGCTCGTATGACAAGCATGTTATCCACTGAGCCATTGCCCAGCTCCATTCAAATTCTTTGTGCAAGGGAATGATAGATTTGGGTTTTATTTTTTATGTTCTCAGATTTTGATATTTGTGTGAATAGGCTGAAAGTGCAGAGCCCAGAGCCCGACCAGCAGGTAACTGCAGACATCCAGAAGATGCTACTATAAATCAGGACCCCAGGATACACATGAAGATTCCAGAAGTCACAGAGCACCTCTTCCTCTCTTCCCAGTCCCACCTTTGGCTCCAGACCATTAGCAAGCACCTAGGAGGTACCCAGGTACTGAGGAATGCAGGGCTGTTACCCCAGAATCCCTGCCAAATCTGAGACCAAGGAACTCACTGTAGGTTCAAGGCCCCTGAGAAGCCATATTGATTTCTGACTCAGCTCAGGTCCACCTGAGAGTCTTTTCTCCCAAGAGCTTTTCATGCAGCCCACCAACTGGGCTCCCAGGAGACTCATCTAAAGCCCTTGTTTCCTGGCACACATCTTGTTTTGGTTTGTTTCTTTAGACAGGATCTTGCTATGTAGTCCAAGATGGCTTCAATTTAGTCATCCCCTGCCTCAGACCCCAGATTGCCAGAGCTGGGGCTGTCTGCCACCAACCTGCCTCCATTCTAGAAGTAGCAGCGGTTGTGCTCTTGAAAAAACACTTCTGTGATACATCCAAAGATTATCACAATAGTTTGCCTTAGGGATTCATAAAACTTTGTGTCTACAGAAGTGGTTGGCTCAGGCTCCACCCCAGAGTCATTCCATCCGACTCTCTATTCTGAGCCTCAGCACCAGTTCCTAAGAACCCCAGGTCGGTGGATAGCGGTACAGATGATTGGTGTGGTGTGGGTTCCATCACCAGTCACATAGAAAAGCTCTATGTGGCGTCCATGAGTGTCAGAGTGCAGAATCTCTGATGCAGGTGAAGTAAGTTCCCCTAGTTGACCAGCACGTTCCACATGCTGGTGACACAATGCCTCAACCTCTAGATAGAGCTCAGGCATTCCACCCACTGTCTTTTAAGCACCTGAGAGAGAAACACTTGGAAAACTTATACTAAACATAGTAGTACTGTTTAGGCATAGGAGTGGTGTGGTGGTTTGAATGTAAATGGCCCCACAGACTCAGATATTCTTTTAAATTTTTCTTTCTTTTTATTTATTTATTTTTTTGAGAGAGAGAATGGATGGCAGAAAATCTAGGCACATGGACTACTTTGTGTGTCTGGCTTTAACATAGGAACTAGGGAGTTGAACTCCAGTCTGTGGGCTTTGCAAGAAAGCACATTTAACCAATGAGCCCTCAGGTATTTTTCATTAAGCTTCCTGGGCCTCAGCAGCTGGAGGAACTGTCACTGAGGGCAGGTCTTGAGTCCAGCCAGCACTGAGGCATGCAGAGAGCCAGCCTGCGCTCTGGCTATGGATGTACATTGAAGTGAGCCAGCTTCGTCCCCCATGATGAAGTTTCCCCTGGAATCTGCAGGCCTGAAGTGAACCCTTTACTCCCGTAAACTGCCTCTGGTTGGGCATTTGTCCCAGCAACGTGGAGATGACTGCAACAAGTGGGCAGCCCTCCAAAGAGCTCAGCCCTGGCAGCCGCCTTAGATACCCATTCTTCATTTCTTTTTTCTCGGCTACTTCTCTCTTCTCCTTGTCCTGATTGTCCCCTCTGGGCTCATCTACCAGGCCTCCCTGACACCTGCCTGCTGCCCTTGAGACTGTGAACTGGCTGTCTATCTAGAAGGTTCCAGCACAAAGTCTGGACAAAATGTGGAACTTGGGCTGGAGAGCTGGCTCAGCAGTTAAAGGTGCTTGCTTGCAAAGCCTGATAGCCTAGATTCAATCCCCCAGTACCCATGTAAAGCCAGATGAACAAAGTGGCTGCATGTATCTGGAATTTGTTTACAGTGGCAAGAGGCCCTGATGTGCCCACCCCACGCCCCGCTTGCAAATAAGTAAATTAATTAAGAATAAAAATATTTTTAAAGTAAATCTTGTCAAATGGCAAGTTAAATCCCAATCCTAGGAAAAAGAAAAACACATGCTGACAGGTCTCAAAAGGCGAACCAAGGACTTGTGATAGATACCCAAAGAAATAAAAATGTCTCTGCTCATGCAAACATGGAAGCCAGTGTACATTGTGGCATTATTTATAATAGCCCAAATGAGCGAATGCCTGTCAGCTGATGAGTGGATAAATAAAATGTGGTATGTCCATACAATTGAATATTATTTATCCATAAGTAGGAATAAAGTACTGATGATAGATGCTATAGCTTGGTAATTGTTATGGCCAAAGAAGGAAGTGAGTCATACAACTCAACATACTGTATGATTTCATTTGTAGCAATTGTCCAGATCAGGCAAGTCTATGGAGACAGGAAGGAACTTAGTCCCTGCTAGGAGATGCCAGGAGGAAAGGAAGGAATAGGGGATTTCTAGTAACAATGGAGAAGGTTTTTGTTTTGTTTTGTTTTAATTTTTTTTTGAGATAGTATCTCATGTAACCCAGGCCGAGGACGACCTTCTGAGTGCTGGGCTTACAATCATGTTCAGTTTATGCAGTGCAGAGGACTGAACTCAGGGCCTTATGCTTGCTAGGTAGATGCTCTACCCTCTCAGCCACATCCCAGCCCAGATAAGGTGCATTTAGGGTGTTAAACATTTTCTAAAATTGATTCTTATTATAGTTGCATAACTGAAAAACATTAGAAAGTGAGCATAAGAAAGGGGGATCATGAGTTCAAGGCCAGCCTAGACTATATAGCAAGACCTTGTCTCAAAAAGCACACACACTGGGCTGGAGAGATGGCTCAGCGGTTAAGGCACTTGCCTGCAAAGCCTAACAATCCAGGTTGGATTCCCCAGCGCCCACATAAAGCCAGATGCACAAAGGGGCACATGCCTTTGGAGTTCATGTGCAGTGGCTGGAGGCCCTAGCGCTCCCATTCTCTCTGTCTTCTATCTCTCTCTGCTTGCAAATAAATAAATAAAATTATGAAAAAATAGTCATTAATAAGTTTACCTTTATGAACAAAAATTATGAGAGAATGTGTTTGAAGGAGGTTGCAGTAGTTATGCTGTCCGAAGTTGTTTGTAGCAGCTGGAGGCCCTGGTGCATCCATTCTCTTTCTTCTCTCTATCTCTCTGCTTGCAAATAAGTCAATAATTTTTTTAAATAAAGAAAGCACACACATATGCACTGATTGAAAGGACAGAATAGTTCTCATGGGACAAGCGTCATGTAAGAAAGACTCCCAGGGTATCCCCCCCCCCCCAGAAGATCTGGGGAATTGGTGAGTGGGGGAGAGGGAACAACCAGGACAAAGTTTCCAAGTTGGGTCTGTAAGGCTGGAGGGGGGTGAGAGAGACATGGGCTGGGGAAAAGGAGAGGGGAAGGTCTGAGAATGTTTCTCCCACTAAGACCAGACCTGGGAAAGAAGGGGGGAGGGAGTTCCCTCAGGCACCTCCATCTCTTTCTATCCCTGACCACCCCCTGGTGGAGGTAGCTAGCCACAAGGAGACAGAAAAAGAATTTGGATAATAAAGCCACACCAGGACACTGAAGTCTCATGAAGTCTTTATCTTTTCTCCTCTTACTTTCCCTACTTCCTCCTGTGAGCATTGGATTAATTTTTTTTAAATCCCCCACAGTGTAGAACACACTGGGATTTTGCCATAAAGTTGGATAGGTTGAATGAAAGAAAGATCCATGGGGAAAACACTCACACCAGGGAAGAAAACTACACCTGTTTGGGTTGGTTTTTGTTTTCCTGAGAAAAGATCTTATTATGTAGCCCAGGCAGGCTTTGAACTTGCAATCTTCCTTCCTCAGCCTCTCAAAGGCTGGGATGACAGGCTTGTACCACCACCCCTGGCCTGGGCACTGCACTAGAATGCCCAGTGAAGCACATCTTGCCACTTCAGGACACTTTTGTCAACTATTCTCTACTGTGGTTGCAGATTCCTGGCCCAAGCAAAATCTGACCAATCCAGAAAGTTGTGACACCATGATCAAGCAGGCAATATGTACAGAATAACACAGCTAATGTGTTTTCACATTTAAAAATTAATTAAAATTAATTTTAAAAAAACTAAAATTAATGTTTTCAAATTTATATCTTTAATAGGCAGTGTTGTTGAAATTACCATGAATGAACCCAGGTGTGGTGGCTCACACCTGAAAATTCAGTACTAGGGAGGTAGAGGCAGGAGGTTCTGAGGCAGGTTCCAGGCCCAGGTTACATAGTGAGTTTCAAGCCAAGCAGGGATATACAGTGAGAACCTCTCAAAAAAAAAAAAAAAAAAAAAAAAAAAAAAAAAAAAAAAAAAAAAAAAAAAAAAAAAAAAAAAAAAAAAAAAAAAAAAAAAAAAAAAAAAAAAAAAAAAAAAAAAAAAAAGCCTGAAAAGGAAAAAAGGGGAGGTGGAGGGAGGAAGAAGGAAAGAAGGAAAGAATGAACGTGAATGTATATATTTCTATTACTTAAACTCAGGGAGTAGTTAGTGTTCTGCATTTAAAAAAAATCTGTTCTAACTCATACATGAATGATTGATTTCTTACATACTCTGTCAATATCAACTGTGAACTTTATATTAAGCTTACCCAATGCAGACTGGGATGTACAGCTCAGTGGTAGAATCAATGCCTCATATTCCACACACCATGTGTTTGATTCCCAGCACTGAAAACAAAAAGCTACCAAAATGCAAACTGGGGAGAAACTTTTAGAAAAACACAGAAGCATATTTCTAACAGTGTATCTACTTACCTCCCTCTACAGGCATCTTCGTGCACACATGTGCCTATAGGAAATAGAAATGCATTTTTCTTGCAAATTACCAGTACGCTTAAAGTTCAAAGTTGATTGACACATGCTTTCACTTAATGAAGGTAATTACAAAGAATAACAACTGCAAAGAGATCTGCTCAGTGTAACAACCCCTCAGGCCATGCGGATCACACTGAGAGCTGTCAGAGGGGCGGTCTTGCCACCAACCACCGGGAAACACATTTGTAAGACAAGAAACAGATTAGTAAGCATCAACACTTGCCTCAAAACACTTACTGAAAAGCTTCTGGCACTCAGGAGATGATCTAGCAGGGAAAGCTTTCTCCACCTCGCCTCCAAAATATAACTCTGTGGATTCTCAGGAAAGACATCCATGCCATGCAGATGGCATCCCTGCTGGCAGCTAGCTACCCTCTGCAGAAAGGACATGGCAGATCCTCCCTGACGCTGTTTTGCCTAATGTAGTGGGCATGTGTCACTACTTCCACAGGCCAAAAAGAAGGTTGGCTTCTCTGCAGCGTTTGTATAGCTCTATCTAGCAAAGACGAGCCAAGCTAAACATCGATATGGCCTTGGGGTAACAGCTTAGTTTTCGATGTAGAATGCTACTCAGTTCTCATCTGGGCAACATGGCTACATATGGAAAAGCTCTATGATTACAATTACAGGTAGATTTAGTCCTCACTTCAAACACCAGGATTACATGAGGTTTCCCCCACATTTAGTTTGATCTCGCCGAACATACTGGGAATATGAGTATTGTACCTAAAATATCAAAAATGAATTTTCCCACTTGACTTCTTATTACGGATAAACCGCAGACCAATCCAGAAAGAAAGAAAAATGAAAATGGATAGGCAAAGGGTATTGAAACAATCAACTTGTATATAACATGAACTTTGTTGTTATATCGTAATTGTGGGGCTTTTATTCCAAAGCTGGCTGGATTTAGGGTCATGTTTTGGATAGCAAGGGGGCATAGAATTATAGCCACTCGGTTATATGATCTCAGCTCCGTCATTAATGTGACGTGACTGTGCCGGCTTTTGTGTGACACAAGATATTATGAGACATGGCTGACATGTCCGATAATGGCAAAATAAATAAATAGTAAGAGTTGATGACCAAAGCTCTTTGGTCACGTGGCTTTCAGAAATATGCACTTTGTATTTAAAAAATAAGAAGAAATGTTTTTATGCCATGTTTAGAAGTAGAAAAGAAAGTATATTTAAAAATCAACTCTCTCACATGCAGCATGCATTGCTGAGGTCTTGTTTTCATGAACTGGTTGGATTGCAGATCACCCGATGCCACTCGGGGGAAAAATTGCCTTCTTGTTTTGTGCTAAAAAGCCTTTGGAGTTCTGTGGAGGTCCAGGGAATTGAAGAATCCTGTCTCATTTTAACAGCAGACATCAGAACTGATAACTTGCTTTTAAAACTCTTTGAGTTTCTCTTTGATTTCTTAGCTGTGTTCATCTCTCTGAAACTGCTCTGAAACATACTCGAAACTGTGTTACTCTTGCATAATTCCTATGATTTATTTAGAAACTACTTACTCAGGGCTGGGGAGACAGCTCAGTGGTAGAGCACTTGTTTAGCATATACAGGGCCCTGGGCTCCATCCTCAGCACTGACAAGAGAAGAAAGGAAGGGAGGGAAGGAAGAAGAGAGAAAGAGAAGGAAAGAGGGAGGAAGAGAGGAAAAGGAAAACTACTTATCAAGACACGTTTGGAAAGCTGAGTATGGAGGCACACACCTGTAATCCCAGCACTGCTGAGGCAGGAGGATCAAGGGTTTGAGGCCAGCTTGGACTCTGTTGCAGTAACAAATAGATTTACTCAGATGCAGGGAAAACCATGCTAAATAATAATAATAATCCCATTCTGCTTTTGACTTCAAAGGAATGAATGATTTACTTTGTCAGAACGAGCCTGCTCAGGATACAGCTTTTGTAACTGTGCTGAGCAAGACAGGCTCCCAATCCGAAAAGCCATTTTTTATATTCTAGAATCTGATTGACAGTGCACAAGAAGAGACCTTAGATCTTCGGTAGAGACAGAAAACAGCTTCGTGCTGCGGGACAATCAGGCTGGAAACTCCCCCAAGTGTCGCACAGGGAGGCGGGCCTGCAGCTCTGCTCATGCACCTGCCTTGGCCTCTCCCTCAACCCACTGAAATCCCTACTCAGAAGGTGGCCTTCTGAAACTGTAAGAAAGACCGTGCTAACCTCAGTTGATGGTGACTGGAGTCCCCTTTGCTGAGAATCAATTCACCTTATTACAGGTAGGAAGAGTGTCACGTGACTGCCCTGGATGCAGATAAAAGTCACACTAACCATTCAGTGGAGCCTCCAAAAGCACACAGGTAGCTCACCTATCAGTCACCTTAAAAAACTATTTTTTTATTCATCTATTTGAGAGAGACAGACAGAGAGAGAAGGGCCTCTTGCTACTGAAAATGAACTTCAGACATGTGGGTACTGGGGAATTGAACCCAGGTGGTCAGGCTTTGCAAGCAAGCACCTTTAACCACTGAGCCATCTCCCCAGCCCCTAAGAAGGAAATCATGAGCAACATTCCCTAATGAAGGATGCACTTGGCTTTGTATCTTAGCCAGCTGCTGACTCTCTCCCTGCTCAGAGTCCATTGACCCCTTCGCTCCTGGAGAAGGCAGGGAAGTGGATTGGCTAAGGAAGCAGGGCGCCTGATGGGATTCTCCCCGCCAGCTGCTTCCATGGCATCTCAGCTTCTAAGCAAAGAAGAAAAGGGGGTGCTTTCCAGGCTGCCTGGAGCATGATGGGGCTGCAAGAGTGAAGAGGCACCGCTGTGACAGCTGGGAGCTGCACAGATGTGTTTCCTGCTTATCACAACATCAATCACCCCATCCCAGCAAACCCAACCATTCTCGCAGCACTTCCGCCAGCCTGGACCCTCCTCGGATTGGCGTCAGAAGTCCTTTCATTAAAGATGCAACGATGGATGGGGAAATGGAAGGAAAGAAGACCTCATTAGCACAGTGTCCCAAATCCCCACCACGCATAAACCCTGGGCTCTTTCACTAGGCATTTGAATGTGTTTCTGGTTCTGCTCAGCAAGACTCACTACTCTTTGCTCTGACTTTTGGTAAGCTGAACCTGACCACAGTGAGGAAATATTAGCATTTTCGGGTTAAAAAAAAAGACTCATCCTAGCTGAGGTTGGAGGGCTGCTGTGAGTTCAAGGCCAGCCTGGGGCTACCAAGTGAGTTCCAGGTTAGCCTGGGCTAGAGTTGAGACCCTGTCTGTAAAAATAAATAAATAAATAAATAAATAAATAAATAAATAAATAAATGCAAAAACAAAGACTTGTCTGCCAGGAGCATATAAGATCTGTAGTGTTGAAGACGGGTGGAAAATTGCCAGTTCTTTGTTTGGTCTGTGCTTGCATGGGAGGGCACATTTATGGAGGTCAGAGGACAACCTCAGGGTGTCACCCTCACCTTCCACCGTGTCTGAGACAGGGTCTGTTTTGTTTGTCACTGCAAAGGCTGCACTACTTGGTCTGGGAGCTTCAGGGTTCTTCTGACTCTGCCTACATTGGGTTTACAGATGTGTGAATCACGGCATCCATCCACCGAGCCTCATAAAGGAAGGATGAATGTGAGAACCAATAAAATACACTGTGGAAACTTGCAAGATCAATAATGATTAGCCTTCTGTCTTCCCCTGAAGTTTAAGGTTATGAGATGTGTGTACCTTCTTTTCCAACTATTTTCCATCACGCCCAGCACCCTCACCTCGTGAATGGGTTCTCTTCTGCCTTTTCGGGCTCACATGACTTCTCACCTGTCAATGAAAACTGTGCCCCACGTGTCCTTGGGCCTGACTTTGAGACCTTCTGCTTTAGGAAGGGCTTCCATGTTCCAGTCTTAGAATCCTTCTCTTCTTGCCCACGGTCATCTTCTCAAGCTCAGGGAAGAGGTCCCCAGGAGTGTAAGGAGAGATCTTCAGAACCATGTGATGAGTTTAAAGCATTAATTTTAAGTAACTAACTTTGGTAAGTAATCTGTGATGTGTGTTGTTTTCACTTAAACCTTATGGAATAAACTAATAATGTGTCTAAATTTTTGTTTCGAGGTAGGGTCTCGCTCTAGCCCAAGCTGACCTGGAATTCACTATGTAGTCTCAGAGTGGCCTCAAACTCTTAGTGATCCTCCTACCTCTGCCTTCCTGTGTGTTAATATTTATAACAAAACTTCTCAAAGAAATTGCATCATTCAGCTAGGTATGGTGGTGCACTCAGGAGGCTGATGCAGGAGTTCTAGGCCAGCCTAGGCTACATAGTGAGATCCTGTCTCCCAAACCCAAGGGTTAAGACCGTAGCTAAGTGGGCAGGCACGCATAGCGTGAGTTTGGTTCCCAGTATTGCGAAACAAGAAAAGAAAAGAAGAGCATGGCTTCAGGTTTTCACTTGCCTCTGGGGTTTAAGTGGACCAGAACTTGGCACTGGTCTATAGGACCATCCTGTTATCAAAAGAGGCCATCCACCTTTTTGTTTCATCTTTCTCCCTCTACTCTTGAATGTGAGTTCTGCTTCTGTCACAGTGCCTTCCCAGGCATCTGTGTTGCTTGTGTTGGTCATCTGCCATCAACATCTGCTTTCCAAACCTCGATACACTTTCAAACCAGGTCAACTCAGACCTCTTCTGCAGTTCTGCCTGCCTGACCACAGGAGCCGGCTCTCTTCCTCTCTAAATGTCCTTACTGAATCGCCACTGGCAGATTGGCAGACTGAGCCCTGGCAGAATGCTCCCTGCTGCGTGCAGTGAGGAGTTTCCACAGAGACCAAATGGCCTGCAGAGACTATCTAGCCCTTCATAGAAACTGTCTGCCAACATGCACTCTGGATGCATATTATGTTTTCTGGCACAAAGGCCCCGTTGTCCTTTATACATTGTTTTGTTAATTAATGCTTTATGTATAGCATTTCCCAAATGAGACCACAAACCTTTGCAGTCAGGGACAGGCTTACTCACCCAGCCTCCTCCAGAATAGCTCAGTGCACTTGACCCATGACAGATATAGGACAACAAATGGCGTATCATCCAGGCACAACATTAATGAAACATTAAACAAGCATGCTTTCCTGATGATAATGAACCTGATTGGTATGGGGTATATCTGTCAGGCAGCCAGTTGTTAGTGCTTATTCAGCCTCTACGCTGCACTGGATTGTGGACATGAGCAATCACAGAAGAACGCCATGAGCTCTCCTGCCCTCCCAGACTCAACCATCTCTTTATGACTAGACCCATTTTCAACAGAAAACACAGGTGAGCCAACAGCACAGTGTCTCATGTCTCAGAGAAAGGAGAAATTGGTGCACACCAGGACTGAGAGAAAACCCTTAGCCCTATTTAATGAGTATATTCTCAGATCCATGAAAGAGACAGGAAGTAGTTGGTAGGTGATGTGTAAGGATTATATAATGTGGTTTCTAAATTTCCAGAGAGCTATAACTGCAGTGCCCAGAGCAGCAGGCTGAACTCTTGGACGTGTATTCCTCAGATGAATAGGAAGGAAATGCCCCTAGTTCACATATTTCATTTACTATTTGTTTTGATTTGAATAGCTATAATTTTTCTGTCTGTGAAGTCAAAAAGAAATTGAAGCAGCCTAAAAATGTACGTATCAAGTGTTAGACAAGCATGTCTTCAGTTCCTATGCTATGGTCTAAATATTAGTGAACCCTCAAATTCTCATGTTGAAATCTTAACCAAGCCCAAAGGTCATGATAGTAGCAGGTGGGGGCCATTGGGAGGTGATTCGATTATAGGTTGGAACTCTCATAAATGGAGTTAATGCCTTTATGAAAGAGACCCCAGAGAGATCTTTTACCCTTCCCTCACATGAGTCCACATCAGGAAGGTACCATCTATGAACCTGCAAATGTTCTGCCAGTATGTTTATCTTCAACTTATCAGCCTCTAAGAACTATGAGCACTACTTATTTGTTGTTTAAGCCAGCAGGCTATGGCATCCTGTTAGAGCAGTCTGAATGGACTGAGAGCCCACGGCATGCTTTTTCTAGACCAGGTACTGAACTGTCTCAGGGAGGAGGGACAATAGCAATTCAGACAGCAAAAGTGCTCTGCAGGCAATGAACATGGAGACCCCAGTCAGTGGAGGCAGGCAGTGAGAAGTCAGGGACCTTCTGTGAAGACCTGGGGATGCTAAGGAGCCATCCAGGTGAAGAGCCAGACCTGAGGAAGACAGAGAAGACGCAAAAGCCTGAAGCAGCTCTCAGCTTGGTGTGAAGAGGAGACCAGAGGCTAGAAAGCTGGCAAGGAGCCAGTCCATGGGGATCCCTGCCAGACAGGGTTGGGTCTTCAGCTTTGATTCTGGAGGAAATGCATGAGAGTGCAATAGAAGCAGCATTAGACAGCCTGGGAGGAGATTGTTCAGAGTCTGCAGATCAGCCTGGGAGGAGACCATCCAGGGTCAGTAGATCCTCCTGGGAGGAGACCTCCAGGATCAGCATATCCTCCTGGGAGAGATCATTCGGGTCAGTAGATCCTCCTGGGAGGAGACCATCCAGGGTCAGTAGATCCTCCTGGGAGGAGACCATCCAGGGTCAGTAGATCCTCCTGGGAGGAGACCTCCAGGATCAGCAGATCCTCCTGGGAGAGATCGTCCAGGTCAGTAGATCCTCCTGGGAGGAGATCATCCAGGGTCGGCAGATCATCCTGGGAGGAGACTATCCAGGGTCAGTAGATCCGATACTGCTCAGGTCACTGAGCTTCAGATTTACTTTGGGCCTTTCTGACAACCAGAGCCCCAAAATAAAATAAAATTAAATGAAGGAGGAGGAGGAGGAAAAAGAGGAGGAGGAAGAATAGGAGGAAGAAGAGGAAGAGGAGGAAAGAAAGAAAGAAAGAAAGAAAGAAAGAAAGAAAGAAAGAAAGAAAGAAAGAAAGAAAGAAAGAAAGAAAGAAAGAAAGAAAGAGAAAGGTTATGTAGGTTACAGGTTCTGGTTATTTGAAAGGAGAGGAGCAGTTTCTCAGGTGATGAGTTTGACCTGGCACTGGTATCTAGAAAAATAAAATCCCAATAATTTTTTAAAAATATTTTATTTATTCATTATCAAGGAGAGAGAGAGAGAGAGAGAGAGAGAGAGAGAGAGAGAGAGAGAGAGGGAGTGCACCAGGGCCACCACCTTGTGGGTCTGGCTTATGTGGGTCCTGGGGAATTGAACCAGGGGCCTTAGGCACTGGAGGCAAGTGCCTTAACCGCTGAGCCATCTCTCCAGCCCTATCCCAATAATTTTATACAGAAGACCTTGAGGAATAGGATCATCAATTTCCTAGAAAGTGTCTTCCCACAATTCGAACTGGTCTTCACATGAACACATTCACATAAAACGTCTTCCCATTTCAGTAGCTCAATATGAGCCAGTGAAGTCTGGGTTGTCTCTTTGGAACCTGTCCCTGGGCTTCTGGAGTTCAAATCAGAGTCAGAAATGTGCACAACCACATCTTAATCTTTAAGTGCACACAGTCTGGTCATAGGAAACACGTAGGAAAGGTCACACGTGTGCCTTATGTCTCTGACTCCAACGTTGCTCCTGAGTGACCGAGGCACTTGAGGTCCTCGGACCCCCCTAGCAGGTGGTCTTCAGCACCATGATCTCTCCTGGCCACTGGTCAGCAACCAGAAAGGGTTGAACTATGCGGTGGTGTGACCTGTAGCAAGTCACATCACTTCCTACGGCTTCCTTTTCCTCTCCAAGCGAGATTAAATGACACAGCACATGGAAAGGGCCTGACATGGAGCAGACGCCCCTCCCCCCGCCTCTAGTCACTGCTAATGAGGAAAATAATATTTTGCCCAGGTGAAATACACCTAGTTCTACATGGTCTTTTTAAAAAGGTTTCTAAAAACAGTCACTTGTGCCGGACATGGTGGTGTATATCTTTAATTCCAGCACTCAGGTGCAGAGGTACAAGGATCGCCATGAGTTCAAGGCCAGTCTGAGACTACATAGTGAATTCCTGGTCAGCCTGGGCTAGAGCGAGACCTTACCTCATAAAAAAAACAAACAAAAACGAAGTTCTAACTGAACACTCTCTGCTAACAAAATAAGACTTGTGCAGTCTGCTTAGCAGCTCTCCATGTGTGTCTACTCTTTGCCATCTGCATTAATACTGTCCGATATGCATGCATATTTTGCCAATATATCTTTTCATGTTCGCTTATACAGAGATACCTCATTATAATATACTTTATAATGTACCAGGCATTCATTTATCCAGTTAAAAGATAGTTACCAAGTGCCTAGGAAATGTTTATTGTGCTCTTTTTCTGTTTTAATAATAAATATATACACATGTATATATGATTATTTTTCTAAGAAAAGAATTCCTTCAAGCTGGACGTCCAGGCCTGGGGAGCTGACTCAGTGGACAAGAAGAGGGCTCACCATGCAAGCAGGGACCTGAGGGGGACCCCAGCACTTCACAAAGCCAGGCATGGCCACGCATGCCGGTAACCCCCATGCTGAGGGTCGCCCAGCCTCAGCGATCAGCCGATCTAATCAAAAAAATGGCAAGAGGACCATGAATAGCCCAGTCTTCAGCTGGGTTCTCATGACCCAAGTGTGTTGTTACTGAGGGTTGCCAAGTCTCTGATATTCTCCCCCACCACGGCTCTCACAATCTTTCCGCCCACGGAGGAGGATATCCAGCTGACTGGGGATGGGGAAGGGGGGCAATGGGGATAACAACTCATGGTTGGCCCACTAAACAATGTAACTCATTATGGACAATAAAAAATAAATAAATAAATAAATAAATAAATAAATAAATAAATAAATAAATAAATAAATATCATCAGACTAAAAAAAAAAAAAATGGCAAGCTCCAGATTCAATGAGAGACCCTGTCTCTGCTAAATAAGACAGAGGAATAAAACTCTTCCCCGGACCTCTGCATGCAAGTTGATTTAGAGACATTTATACTGCACAGAACTCATGCAAGCACCTCATGTCTAAGGCACCCCATGAAGCTTCAGGAAAGTGGGGAGTCCTTTCTCTCATCTCCAATTCCCTGAGATGATGGATGATGGGAATTTCCACTCAATGCAAATGGCTGACTGCAGTCTTGGGGTCGAAGGAGAGGACCAGAGCTCCCTGCCTTCCTTCTCTCCTGCTCCCTGGAGGTGTGCCCTGCAGCTCACTGGTCCTCATCAGCACTGCGGTGATGTGGAGAGGCCTTGCCATGCTCTCCTCAGCACCCCCCCAGCCCTGTTCAACTTTTCTCTACGTCACTTCCCATCACCAGCATCTCCTCACACTCCGCTTGCTTGCTTGTTTCTGTCTCTCCCACTGCAGCGCAGGTTTCAATAAAAACACGGCATGTTGGTGACTAGAGCCCTACAGTCATAAAGAACACCCATGTATGTTATCTTCTGTAGTCTTCCCAAAGCCTTATATGCACATATTATTATAACCCCCTCATTGGATGGAAGTGGGGAAGAAGTGCAATGACATGTTCAAGGTCACTTAGCTTGGGAGCAGGAGGGAGGCGCTTCTTCTAAAGACAAGCTCAATTGTTAGTTTAGATTAGTGTCATTGTTTCCACACTAGCTGAGAGCTCAAGTGCTAAGTTAGTATATTAATACCCTTTGGGTTCCATGCATCCATACATCTAACGCTACACCCTGCAAGATGAGGGCTTAGCTGCCAGTCGATGGGGGAAGAGGGAGACTCCACTCCCCTCACCCGGCTGAACTCTAGAGGCCAGAGAGAGATGCTTCTTTCTTGTTGACATGTAGCTTCCAAAGCAATTAGTATTTTGTAAGCATTCAACAAACATTTATGAAAAGGAACTGAATTTCCAATGGAACTGACTGCAGCAATTAAAATCTTAATTTCTAAACAGCAGAGGGTCCCTCCTGCATAAGCTGGAATTTAACAGTGGTAGTCAACCTTGACTGCACGTCAGAGTCGCCTGGGAACAGAAGAACTATGCATGTCTGGACCCCACACTCAGAAACCCTGCTTTAATGAATCTGGCCATTGGGAGTCTTAAAGCTACACTGATGGTTGTAAAATACAACCAGGTATGATGAACACATTTTTAAGTGAAGAGTTCACGCCTCTATTAAACAGTAAAATGTAGGGGGGTACTCCCCGAATAGCGTTCTCCTAGGGGGCAAAACAGCTCTGCTGAAGAAGCCCTTGGGATACAATCGTGAAGGCCCCACTCAGATGGAACCTGTGAACTGGCCCTTCCTGAGGATGAAAGGATGGACAACCATTTAGGAACTTGCATCCTGAGAAGTTATTTGTGAGCAAGAAGATACCATTAGACTTCTGGAGCATGAGCAACTAACTTCTTCTATAAGGGGCCAGGGCCAGGGTCAGGGTCAAGGTCAGGGCCAGAGCCAGGGTCAGAGTCAAGGTCAGGGCCAGGGCTAGGGTCAGGGTCAGGGCCAGGGCCAGGGTCAGGGTCAGGGTCAAGGTCAGGGTCAGGGTCAGGGTCAGGGCCAGGGTCAGGGTCAAGGTCAGTGTCAGGGCCAGGGCCAGGGCTAGGATCAGGGTCAGGGCCAGAGTCAGAGCCAGGGTCAGGGTCCTTCTGCTCTACAAGAATACATTTGGAAACATACAGAGAGAAGGATCCGTTGATAAGTACACTGAGGCAGCCAAAGGCAAATGTGTAAAGAACCAATTTAATCCATCCCAAGTGCACTGGAGATTCCAGGGTTGCTTTTTGAAGTCTTTCAGTTCTGTTCCCCCTGGAGAAATGACGAGCTGCAGGAGATCTTGTGCAGGAGGTCAGGACAGGGATGCAGCTAACAAGACTTAATAACTCAATCACAAAACTTGCAGCTACTCTATGTCGAGGCTGCTTTTACTGTCCTTTGGGTCATAAAAGAGGCCAGCTCCCTGCTCTCAAGTGAGCGGTTTATGGGCATTGATTTATACAAACTGAGGTCTATTAAACACGAGCCCCAAAGATTTGGGGCTTCATAGACATGAAAAGTGGAAGAGCGAGGTGAGGCGAGTCAGGAGGGCAATTTCTCTACAGGTGATGTTTGAGGTCTTGGAAACTGAGGGGCACATTCATGAGAAAATAGGGCTGTGAAGAAGGGAATGACACCGGTGCAAATTGAAATGCTTCCGAGCTTCCCATGCCAAACTTTCTTCTGGAATGTACGGGCATGTGGCCCTGCTTATCATACACATTTAATCACAGGAATACTAAAATGGGAATAAAAATATTCAGCTGAACTTGCCCACAAAATTATGATTGAGGATCACAAAGACAAGAGAGTTAAGTGAAAGAAAGAAAGAGAGAGGAAGGGAGGAAAGAAGGAAGGAAGAAAGAAAGAGAGAGGAAGGGAGGAAAGAAAGAAAGAAAGAAAGAAAGAAAGAAAGAAAGAAAGAAAGAAAGAAAGAAAGAAAGAAAGAAAGAAAGAAAGAAAGACAAGAAGGAAGGAAGGAAAAGGAAGGAAGAAAGAAAGAGAGGAAGGGAGGAAAGAAGGAAGGAAGGAAGAAAGAAAGAAAGAGAGAGAGGAAGGGAGGAAAGAAAGAAGTAAGGAAGAAAGACAAGAAGGAAGGAAGGAAAAAAGAAAGAGAGAGAGAGAGAGAGAGAAAGAAAGAAAGAAAGAAAGAAAGAAAGAAAGAAAGAAAGAAAGAAAGAAAGAAAGAAAGAAAGAAAGAAAGAAAGAAAGAGGCTAAAAGAGAATATATTTGAATATAGGACCAGTACAGTTTTCTCCCATCTTTGGAGATGATAAATGAGACAGAGGAGATGTGGAAGGAGGAAGTCGTGCAAGTTGGCGCTTGGACAGAGGATGACCCTTCACTGGCACCCACGGTCTTCAGGAGCCTGCAGTGGTGACCCTCACACAGCTCCCTGCTCCTCGCCTCGCCTCGCCTTGCAAGCCGCCAGCGGGCGTCCATCATAAAGCTGTTTTATGCGGCATGTTGGCGGCTGCAGCTCACAGTGCCAGGCAGTTACCCTGTCCTAATAGTGCGGCTCAGAGACCAACATCCCACCAGAATGACGTGGGAAATTGCCCGGCTGACCCTCACCTCTTTGATGGGTTTCACTTTCAGAAGCTTGCCCAGTCCCATAGGTCGGACCAAGATCCCATTTTTGTAGCGACATTAATGCTTCTCCCTGGTCTCACAAGGGAATTTTCCAATTACACACACACAAAAATCAAGCCCACAAACCTGACAGCAGACAGAAGAGGCTTCAGAACTATTGCTGAACACCAAAAGCTACTTCTCATTACTGCTGAGATTTAGTGTGGAAGTTAGAAGTTGGAACTTGCCAGAGAAGGTAGGCGCTGCAAGCTAAGGGGTTTACTTCCCCTGAGACCAGGCAGAGGCTCTCTGGGGGTGGGAGAAGGAACAGGAGAGACCAGACACCCTCCTTGCTGACCTAGCAAACAGCACCCATCCATCACCACCCACACCCACCTGTCTCCCTGTCACCTGCTTTTTTCCTCAAGGCCATTCTGTCTTCTGCTTGCTTAGAGCAGGTTTTTGGTTTGCCTTCCTCAGGGCCTGGGCTGACCGCCTTTGTGCCATTGGGTGCTAAGTTCCCAGGGGACTACAGCCCTGTCTCCCCTACAATGCTGATTTCAAAAGTAAAATTTCTGGGTTATTTTCATTGCTTAAGAGTAACAAAGAGATGATCAGCTATTTTATCTTGACATGATTTTATATTCATACATGAAGAGATCGGTGGAAATCCCTTTCTCATTTGTGTGCATTTATTTTGATGATACGATCCAATCGGATAAATGATTCTTAAATACCTGCTAGTACCAGACACTCTTCTAAAGTGAGAAACAAAATATTCACCACTGTGGCTGAAAGTTTTTAAAATATCTGCTAAGAGGCTGGAGAGACAACTCAGTGCTTAAGACGTTTGCAAAGCCTAATGGCCCAAGTTGGACTCCCCAGTACCCACATCAAGTCAGGTGCACAAAGTGGCACACGCATCTGGAGTTCTTTAGCAGTGACAAGAGGCCCTTGCATGCCCATTTTCTCTCTCTCTCTCTCTCTCTCTCTCTCTCTCTCTCTCTGCTTAAAAACAAAAATATTTTCAACAAAAAAAATTAAGACGTATGAAAAGATACTTTGGTGAATACAGAAAACTTATTTTGAGGGAGGAATGATAGAATCTTAAATAATTAATTAATAAGGGCTGGAGAGATGGCTCAGCAGTTAAGGCCCTTGCCTCCAGTGCCTAAGGCCCCAGGTTCAATTCCCCAGGACCCACATATGCCAGACCCACAAGGTGGTGGCCCTGGTGTTCTCTCTCTCTGTATCTCTCTGCTTGAAAATGAATAAATAAAATATTTTTTAAAAAAGCAAAAAAAAAAAAAAAAGAATTAATGAGATTGCCCTTAAAAGTAGACATGATAAAATGAATGTGGTTATATGGACAAATCTGAGAATTGAAAAGAGAAGAATCATATGACATGTT
>PVHP010007079.1:0-58121 GCA_004024765.1 Zapus hudsonius
CCTTGTGGGTCTGGCTTATGTGGGTCCTGGGGAATTGAACCTGGAGCCTTAGGCACTGCAGACAAGTGCCTTAACCGCTGAGCGATCTCTCCAGCCCGGATTACCCCCATTTTAAAAAACCTTTGCTTCTAAGTTAGAAAGTATAAGAGTATATCGCGTACAATGGAGGAAGGGATTCACTTTCACAAGTGTGAATTGGCCTCTAACCTCTTTGAGGACAGATGTATCTATGGTCTCCTTGTACCTCCTTCAGCATCATGCACAGTAAAAAGAGATAAAAAGTACATACCACTAGTGGAGAGATACAGTTTTTCTGGAAATTATTAGGTTTTAAAATGACCTTTGACCTAAAAGTTTTATTTCTCAAGATTTGCACTAAGGAAATAATCTGACCTCAACACAAAAACACATGCCTTGAAGTACCATGACAGAACTCTTAGATATTCCCAAAGTTAAAATAGTCTATGGCTTGGAAAGATAGCTTAGCAGTTACGTGTGCTTCCTGCCCAAGCATAAGTGAGGGGACCTAACACTGTCTGAGTTCAAATCTCCAGAACCCATGTTAAACAGCTGAGCACAGCCATACATGTCTGTAACCCCAAAGGGAAGCAGAGGTCCGGCAATCACCAAAGCTCTTAAAACAAAACAGCAAGCTTCAGGATCAGGAAGACTTCAGCTCAAACAAGAAGTGGGGGAGGGGAGATGGAGCGGGATACATGACATTCAGCTCCAGCCGTGGCAGGCGATGCACCCCAACACAGGTGAGCAGATAAGGCACTGCAGGGACACAAACATGTGGCTATACCACAACATACATACATTAATAACACACACACACACACACACACACACACACACAATACAAATGCAAATAAAAGCTAAAACACTTTAATGTTCAATAATAAATGACTTGTTTACAGAAATTGACACATTGAAATAACTACACACTATGTAGTTAAAATATTACATAAATATATGACTTACTGTGTACTGAGACTCATATTACTAAGCAACAGAAATAATTACAAACAGTACTAATAATATGATTTTATGCTTGCTTTAAAAGACACATAGGGGCTGGAGAGATGGTTCAGAGATTAAGACGTTTGTCTCCAGAGGCTAACAACCCAGATTCAATTCCCCAGTACCGACATAAGCCAGATGCACGAATGGAGCATGCATTGGAGTTTGTTTGCAGTGGCTAGAGGCCCTGAGGTGCCCATACTTACTCTCACTCTTCTCTCTCTCTGCCTATATCTCTCTTCTCTCTGCTTGCAAATAAATATTTTAAAATATACTTAGTAAAAACAAAGACATATAGAAACCGTGCATGGTGGTGTGGTGTATACCTTTAATCCCTGCACTTGGGAGGCAGAGGTAGGAGGATTGTGTGAGTTGGAGACCAGCCTGGGAATATAGAGTAGGCTCCAGGTCAGCTTGGTCTAAAGTAAAACCCTACCTCAAAAATAAAATAAAATAAAATGACATATATAATGGCTGTGGTTAAAGGAGCTCGTTTGGAAAGCCTATCAGCCTGGGCTGGATTACCACATAAAGCAACCACATAAAGCCAGACATAAAGACTGGCTAAGCATCTGTCATTCACTTGTAGCAGCAAGAGACCCTGGCAATTACATGTGTGCATGCGTGCACACACACAGAGACATGCAAATAAATAAACATATTTTTTAAAAAACATATTATGTGTATATATATATATATATATATATATATGTAAAGGCACAAAAAGTGCCCCCCCCCCAAAAAAAAGAAAAGAAGATCTTGGGAGAATAAGGCTTTAAGTCCTTTTGTTTGTGTGATGTTCCTCAAGTAGCAAATATAATAGTTTCATAAGGAAGAAAATTTAAAAGCCAGGAATGGTGGTGTTTGCCTATTATTCTGGCACTAGGGAGTCAAAGATAGGAGGATCTGAAGTTTGAGGACAGCTTGAGACAGATAATAAGACCATCTCAAAAAAATAAGTAAGTGTGAAATAAAACAAAAATTTAAGCTATATAAGCAAAGACATATTGACTCAAAATTTCTAATAAACCAACAGTTCTCATGATGACCTATGTCCCAACCCTGTATGCTCTCCTTCTAATATCCATATTTAGTCCAACCTTCAATCATTTGATGAAAAGTAAAACCATATTGTTTGTGAGCTAGAGAAAAAAAAGAAAGCCAGAATTTCAGAATGATTCTCCTAAAATGACAAGTGGTAATAATCTAGGGTGGTGGCTAAATGCGGTACTTGAATGCCAGCTCTGTTTAAGAGTCACAGTATCAGGGACTAGGAAGATGGCTCAGCAGTTAAAGATGCTTGCTTGCAGAGCCTGCTGGCCAGGGTTCAATTCCCAAGCCACCCACAGAAGCCATACACAAAAAGCCACACAGGCCTCTGGTCTACAGCAGCAAGAGACCCTGGTGAGCACACACACGCACACACACACACACACTCACACACACAAAAAATTAACCAAAAAACAAACAAATATATAAATAAAATAAATGAATAAGAGTCCAGAATCAAGTATGAGACACCCCTCACCACTACAATGTACTTGACCTTGAACAAGTGCTTAAATCTTTTTACCTTCAATCTCTCATCTGTAAAATGGAGATAATGAATTTTATAAAGATGGGCTAGAATATGAAAACTGCTTATTAAGTATGACACTCAAGAAATATTTGGCTATTGCCAAAAAGTCATTGCCAAAAAGAAAAAGAAAGTTAAAAAGTTACCTTGCATTTTCCATTGCATTAGAGGATGAAACGAGCTTTTCCTCCAACGTGGTGACTTTCTTCCTCAGGCTATCCTCTCTATCTTGCATAGCCAAAATCTCCCGGGTATGAGAATCCTCGGATTCTAAAAGGTGGTTACGCAATCTCTCCAGCTCCTGGTTTAACCGTAATTCTTTGTCGCGTAGGTGTTGAACCTAGGCAGAAAACATTTAAAAATTGTTCTACACAGTGCCCCCCAAGCAACTTAGTTCTCAATTCTTTCCATTACTGCAAGTTATTAGTAGTAAAATTATTAATATAGCATACTGCAAGGTATATTTATACTAGGAAAAATTCCCCTGAAATCATCTTACTATTATGAGATCTCATTTGCTGTGGCTATAATGAAAACTGGAACTACATGGAAGTACTGGGCTCTCACCTCTTCCATATGCTACGGGTGAGACATTTCCCTTGTACCTAACATGTAACACAGTTTTCAAAAGTGAAAACAAAAATGAAATGCATCCTAGGAGATTAAATATCATACTACAGAATTTGAATTGGTCCCTCTTATTATAGTATAAATATTATTATAGTCGTAAAATTAAGTCATGTTCATGCCCTGATTTTATATACTTGTATCTATTAATAAACATTGTGACACTTGGGGAAAACACACACACACACACACACACACACACACCATAGGCTGGAGAGATGGCTCAGTGGTTAAGGTGCTTGCTTGCAAAGCCTAAGGATGCAGGTTTGATTCCCCAGTATCCACATAGAGTCAGATGTACATGGAGTTTGTTTGCAGTGGCTAGAGGCCCTAGTATACCCATTCTCTGTGTGTGTGTGTGTGTGTGTGTGTGTGTGTCTCTCTCTCTCTCTCTCTGCATATAAATATTTTTTTAATCACACAATAGCACATCACAGAGAGACTAAGAAAAATCGATTATTTTATGAGTTAGTAGTTACTACTGTTTGAGTCAATGGAGAGAAAGTATACCTCATTCTGTAGGGTACTGTTTTCCATTTGCTTCTGTTTCAGGGCCAACACGACTTGGTCTCTCTCCTGTTGTGTTTCAACTGTCTTCTCCTGCATTGATTTCACTTCATTTAAAAGCTGATTTAACTCCCCAGTCTTGCCCTTTTAAAAACAAAACAAAAAAATAAAACTTTAGCTTAAAGAAAGCTACATAATAAAAAGACATTCCCTACATTAAAGGATTGGTTTTTAAGATGCAATTAACGATATATCAAAATCAGGGAGTTTTAAGAACTACCACTGTAAAGGAGCCAAAGGACACATACATCTGAACACAATGTGGGGTCCTACATGGTGTCCTGGGCAAGAAAAGGACATATAGTAAAGACTGGAGGGTCTCACCAAAGTACAAACTTTAGTTCATGCCCTGCATCAACACTGGCTCACAACAGGACTACGGATGAGATGTTGGCAGTAAGGGAAACTGGTGAGAGCTACATGACAACTGTCTATACCTCTACAGCCTCTCTGCACAGCCAAAGCTATCCCAGAAAACACCGTTAAAGAGAAAGAGACATTATTTCACATGATAGTCTATTTTATTTTATATTTTTGAATATTTTATTTATTTGAGACAGACAGACACACACACACACACACACAGAGAGAGAGAGAGAGAGAGAGAGAGAGAGAGAGAGAGAGAGAGAGAGAGAACAGGCACACTAGGACCTCCAGCCACTGCAAATGAACTCCAGACACATGTGCCACATTGTTCATCTGGCTTTATGGGGGCACTGGGGAATTGAACTCATGTCCTTCTGCTTTGCAGGCAAACACCTTAACCGCTAAGCCATCTCTCTAGCCCCATGTAGTCTATTTTAAAAAAACATTTTTGGCAACAATTTAACACTAACAATCTTGGAATGATATCTTGCTGGACAGTAATAAAAATGTATTCCTGAATGCATTCCACCCAAGTGTAATGTTACATACAGCATAAAAGACAACCCTTCACTGCAAAAAGAGGGTCATGAATTTCAGACAATAGCAGACTTTTTAAAAAGCACAGGGCTGGAGAGATGTCTCAGTGGTTAAGGCACTTGCCTCCAGTGCCGAAGGCCCTAGGTTCAATTCCCCAGGACCCACATAAGCCAGACCCACAAGGTGGTGGCCCTGGTATGCTCCTCTCTTTCTCTCTCTGTATCTCTTTGCTTGAAAATGAATAAAATATTTTTTAAAAAAATAAAAATAAAAAAAAATAAGCACAAAAACTGTCTACTGTTTAAAGGTTATTCTTTTCTCTGTTGTAAATATGCATATCACATGAGTCTATGGGATTTAACTTTTAATGAAAACTTCCTATTTTTATTAAAAAATATATATATCCTGTGTAGTTGTCCATACTTGTAGTCCTGGCTCCTTAGAAGCTAAGGCAGGAGGAATACTTAGGCCTAGGAGGTCAGAAACTATCTCTTAAGAAAGAAGAGAAGGAGCTAGTTTAGACCACCAGTGGGCAACTGAAGCCAGACACAAAGTGTCCCAGCGGGCCTATGGCAACGGAAGGAAGAATCAGCAGAACTGTGAAGTTCATAGGTCAGTAAGATTGGCTTTCTCGGCAGCAAACAACAAAATAAGAGCCTATTTCAAATAAGGAAAAAGAAGAAAGACAAAAACCCTGAAGTCCTCTGACCCCTATACATACACTGTAGAATGCATAAGGGGCTAAAGAGATGGCTCAATGGTTAAAGGGCTTGCTTGTAAAGTCTGATGGCCTGGTAATTCTCCAATGCCCATATAAAGCCAGATGCACAAAGTAGTACGTGCATCTAGAGTTCATTTGCAGTGGCAGAAGGCCTTGCCTCACCCATATTCCTATTCTCTCTCTCAAATAAAAATATTTTAAACGAGGAAAGAACCATGGAGTTGGCTCAGCTGGTAAAGTGCTTGTCGCACAATTACAAGAACTGGTGGAATGTGTGAGCTCTAGATCCAACAGCAGACCTTGCCTCAAAGAGTAAGGTGGAAGACACACGTGCACCTACATGCATATAAGCACGCATACACGTGCATGCAGGCCACACACACAAAAAGAAAAATGAAGGGAAAAAAAAGAGAAGAATGAAAATATTCTCCAGGATAAATCATGCAAACCAAAATATAAAATCATGTGGAACTTTCACATCTTGGATGGGGAGGCCAGTATCTTCCAAAGAGTTTTTCAGTTATTTTTTTTTTCATAATACAAAATGTGTACAAATGCCTGAGACATTAAATAGATTTTAAATCCTTCTATTATGAACATATTTTCTCCCTAAAAAAGGTATTATTTATTATATTCAAAATACAGACTGTATATTCCTTATCTATACTATTTGGGATAAGAAGTGTTTCAGCTTCAGACATTTTTGGATTTTGTAGTATTTCTATAGACTACATCTCCAATCCAAAAGACCAAAGTCCAGCAGATGCTCAGAAAATTTTGTATTTTTGAGCTTTTCAGATTATGGATGTTCAAGCCGTACAGCCTACAGGTACCTATGAATTATATGTAGGAAATTAGAATTGTATAATTTACACTAATACTCTAATAATATACAGAAGAGCCACAGAATGGGTAGGAATACCCTAAGGCACTGTTTTCTCCCACCCCCTCAGCCCCCTCGCTGCCCCATAGGGACTGAGACCCTCATGACTCCACAGTGAACAGCTCTACTGAGGAGAGCCCTCTGAGCCAGGGTGAAAGAATATGGGTATATTCTGGTTTTATATATAAAGTTTTAACTCATAATAAAAACTCTTATTTCCAGGAAATATAATAACACATTTATATAAAATACTTCAGGGAGCTGGAGAAATGGCTTAATGGTTAAGGCATTTGCCTACAAAGCAGAAGGACACGAGTTCGATTCCCCAGTATCCATGTAAAGCCAGATGCACAGGGTGCCAAATGTGTCTGGAGTTCCTTTGCAGTGGCTGGAGGCCCAGGAGCGCCCATTCTCTGTGTGTCTGCCTCTCTCTCTCTCTCATTAATTTAAAAAGAAGTATGACATTAAAAATATTTAAGGGAAAGCATCCAAAAAGGTAGGAGACCATTAATAAAATCTGCATATTTAGATCCGTAGAGGTCAATGCATTAGAACAAAAATGGTACCAAATGCTAAAATTGCAAAATGCAAATAAAAAACACAAACAGTCCAACAGAAGACTTCCTTGTTCTACATTCCGGGTTAGACTCACATTACACCCACTACACCCACAAAGGGAAGGTCGACCCTCCAAAAGCTTTTTTAAGACAACTGTCGATAGACCAGTGTAGCACCATTAAAAGTAGACCTCTGAAGGACTAAACACCTCTAGTCAGATAATCCAACACTCTTAAGGAAGAATTTTATCTGTGCCTGGCAGCATATAAATGTTCAAGCAGCTGGGCTGGGGATATAGCTCAGTGGCAGAATGCTAACCTAGCATGGATGAAGACCCAGGTTCCATCCCCAGCCTCACCATTCCCACCCTGCTCCTTGACCCACAATAAGCAGTTGCTGAATTTTCCATAGTTCTGCCTCTTATCTCTTTTCCAAATTTATACTTCCAAAGTATAGACATTGGGCTGGAAAGATTGCTAAGTGGTTAAGGTACTTGCCTGGAAAGCCTAAGGAACCAGATGTGATTCCCCAGTACCCATGTAAAGCCAGATGTGCAAAGTGGTGCATGCACCTGGAATTCACTTGCCATGGCTGGGGGCTCTAATGTGCCCATTCTGTCTGCCTTTCTTCTCTCTATCTCTCTCTGCTTGCAAATATATAAATAGAAATATTTTTTAAAGTATAGAATCATTCTTCACTCTAAAAGGCACCATCAATAAACCCCACAAGGGTACTTATCATAGTATTATGTAACAGGCCTTTAACATTCTTAATAAGCCAAACAAGTATGCATTAAGACTAGCTTATTAAAGTTTAAAATGAGGGTCTGGGAAGATAACTCAGCAGCTAGACACACTTCCTTGTAAAGCCTGGGGGCCCAAGTTTGATTCCCTATAACCCACACAGAGCCAGATACACAAAGTGGCACATATGTCTAGAGTTCATATGCAGTGGCAGGAGGCCTGGTGTGCCCATTGCCACTTTCTGTCTGCCCCCTTCTCTCTCATATAAACCCTTCTCTCATATAAATTTTTTAAATATACACAAATTTTTTAAAAGTTTGAAATGAATATGTAAACCACTGAATGTATTAAAAGTTATTGACACTTTACATCTAACTATTATGACCACCCATTTTATAGTTAAATAAACCAGTAATCAACACATGCCCAAAGTTCTATCAGTGAACGAGCTGAGATTTGGGTGTTTATAAAGCCTACTATGTTTCCAGTACTTCTTACTCCTGCAGAACACTTTTCATTCTTTCTTTCTTTTTTTTTTTTTTTGGTTTTTCGAGGTAGGGTCTCACTCTAGCCCAGGCTGACCTGGAATTCACTCTGTAGTCTCAGGGTGGCCTCAAACTCACGGCAATCCTCCTACCTCTGCCTCCCGAGTGCTGGGATTAAAGGCATGCACCACCATGCCCGGCTGCCAAACACTTTTCAAACTACAGCTTGTGATGGACTGATTCATCCAATGTAATGGATCATCCAGCATATTCTTTGGGTAACTCCTGGTTCCTAAAGCTTTTCACTTTCCCTCATATACACACACATGCCACAATGTTCAATTACTACATGGTCATGGTCAAAGATATGATGCATATTTCACAGTGCACATTAACCATTACTAGATGCTACTGAAATATGCCTAAAATTTGGTTAAAGTGACTTCAAAATTCCTTCTGATGGGCTGCTCAGAAATACGGGACTTAATACAGAGCATGCAGAGGACTTGGGTTTGAGCCCCAATACTGCCACTTCCCCCTGCAAGAAAAAAAAAAAAACCTCTAATAGCTCATGTCTATATTATAAAGAAAAATATTAATTGCTACTGAATATTTCTTTTATATTAAGCAGGCTATGAAGAATTAATTGACCACTAAGATATTTGTAAATATCTAATAACTAGAAAAAGAAACTTCTGGATGCCTGTAAGGAAATTTTATTTAGATGAATGATAACACCTTGAAATAACTATTTCTAAATGAGCACGTTCATAGTCTTCCTCAAAGACACTATCAATAGAGTAATACTCCAAAAACATACCTGTTCTTTTTCTTTCAATAGTTGCTCAAAAGCAAGAGCCTTCTTTTTCATTGAATGGAATTCAAACTCTTTTTCTCGAAGCATCATAGAAAACTTCATGTTAGTCTCTTGTAATGCTTGGTACTCTGTTTCTTTCCCCCTGGAAGTTTCTATTATTTTTTCATTTTCCCCCTTTAATTTAGAGATGTCCATTTCTAAAATTAATGTTCTCTCTTTCAGGTTTGTTACTGCCTGTCTCAAAAGCTCATTTTCATTCACTTTGTTTGTGAAATTTTCATTTGACGAGTGTAGCTGGTCACTTTTGGCTTTGATTAAGAGGTCTTTTTCCTTAAGTAAGTTCTGCAAAACCTCTTGTTTCTCCTTTAGCTGCTTAATTTCGGAATCCGTTTGCTCGTGTTCTTTTCTTTCTAGCTCCGAGGAGGCAGCTATTGAATCTGACAACCTGTGGTTATTTTCCTGAAGCGTTCTAATGGTTGCCTCTTTTTCCTGCAATGACTTTCTTAGATCAGCTACCTCTTGTTGAAGCAATTGAGAAGACTCGTGTGACCCCTCACACTGACGGGCTCTGACAGACTCCGAGGACGGGGAGGTGAGTGAGGTGCTAGAAGACACCTGGGGTGACATAACATCTAGTTTCCCTAAAAGGAGCTCCTTGGTGTTGCAAAGCTGCCCTATGCTGTGCTGAACTTGTGCTAATTCCTGTCCAAAATTTCTGAGCTTGGTTTCATTCTGCTCATAACTTTGGATCAGGCCAGTGTAGTCCACTTGTAATTTAGAATTATTATCACTGTCGACCAGAACCTGAACCTGAAGTTGATGAAGTTCCTCCTGAAGCTGGGCTGACTCATGTTGCATATTTTGGACCGTGGTCATCACCTGTTGTTTCCACTCTTCCATTTTCTTTACTTGCTGTTTTAGTTTATCACGTTCCTGTAGGAGCTCCTCAAACTGGTTACTATTAACACCCCCAACTTCACTACCAGTGCCAGAAGTTTGTAAAATTGCCAGTAGAGTCTGACATTTCTGACTTAATCCATCTATTTCAATGTCCTTTTCTCGAATGATGCGTGATAAATTCTGAACGGTTTCTCGAAACATATCTTGGCCACTACTTTCAAATCTAGTGGACAATTTTTTATTCTCATCTTGCAGCTTGATGAGGGCTGCTTCTTTGGCAGTAATTATTTCCATCACCTTGTAATATTCTGTTTTTAGCTTGCTATTTTCCCTTGCCTTCTCATCCAAAATAGCCATTACGCTTTCTCTTTCCCTAGCATAGGCCTGCTGAAGGCAAGCGACATCCTGAGAGTAGGAAGCTGAAGAAATGGTAGCATGGAGAGCCTGGATCTCCAAGTCCTTCTGCTGGATAATCTGAGTGAGTTTACCGACCTCATCTTTGGATAGCTTATCAATTTGGTTAGTTAAAGATATATTCTTTTCATTTAGAATCTTAATCTCCAGCTCTCGTTCTTTTAGTCCTTTCATTAATCTTTCAGTTTCAGCTTTAGATAAATCATGCTTTTCACTTCCATTTTCTATACTAAGGTTCTGAACTTTCGTTTCTTGAAAAATATCAGAACTTTCGGTTTGAATAGTCTGTCTTTCTTCATGCAACTGGGCTTTTATTTGTTCAACTGTTTTTTGTAAATTCTTAATTTCCTCGTCTTTTTCTAAAAAGAGCTGGGTGTGTTTGATGCTCATTTGTTCATGCTGGTATCTGAACTCATCCATTTCTTTCTTCTGCTCCTGCAAAGACTGAAGTAGCTGCATTTGACTCTGGTTTTGCTCTTCAATTGTCTTTTGGTGCTGCTTAATTTCCTCTTCCAGATGATCCTTGATGACATGCAGCTGCGACACCTCAGCTTCTAACTCTGAGATGCTGTCAAGGGTTTTCGGCTCAGCCACAGGCACAGCCCTGAGTCGTTCTAGTTCTTCTTGCAGGTGGTTGTTTTCTTCTTTCATGGATCCCAGACTTCTGTCCTTGTCCTCTATGGTCTTCCTTAAAGTCTCAGCTGTGTCTAAGGCCTGAGCACATTTATCTAATTCTTCCTGCAACTCGGAGCTCTTTTCTTTAAGTTTTTCAATAAAATTTTCTTTCTCATTTATAAGTTGTGTCAATTGTTTCTGTTCTTCTAAACTAGATGACAAAATTTCCTTAGTTTTCTTAAGATCGCTATCCATTTGCTCAATAGTCTTTTTGAGTCCTGCTATTTCAAATTCTTTTTCTTGATTGCATTTACTTAAACGCTTATGTTCCTGCTGTGAGGCGGAAGTATTTAAATTCTGTGTATTTGCCAGTTCCTCCATAGCCTGCTTATGCTTGTTGGCTTCCTCCAATAGCCTCTTTTCAGCCCGACACAACTCTGCTGCTGCTTGCTCTTTTTCTCTCTTCAGAGTCTCCACCAAGGTGGCTTTTTCCAGAGAAATCTGACTGTTACCAGCAAGAGACTCTTCCAACTGATGTCTCACATCATCACATGCTACAACTAACTTTTCATTTTCCATTTTGAGGTCAAAGGCAACTTTCTTTAAATTTTCATTGAGTTGTTCTATTTCTGAAAGGCTTTGCTTTAGGCATCTAATTTCAGCATCCCTTTCTTGAAGCAAGTCACCCTTCAAATTACTCGTAGAGTCTTGAGGAACAGACTGCGATAACTCACTGCGGACCTTGGACAACTCCTCTTCACTTTGTCTGATATGTTCCTTAAGTTCAAGATTCTCCTTCTGGATGATGGAGTTAGTTTTCTGTGACTTGCTTAGCTGATCTACTAAATCTTCTACTTTACCTTCAAGTTTCTGCTTGGTTACATGCAGATCATTTAGGACCGTATCACTGTAAGCTAACTTTTCTTTCTGCAGGTCTAACTCTCTGTTGATGTTCATTTTATCATTCTCAAGTTGATGGACTCTCTTTATTTCATCATCTAGATCTTCTTTCAGTTTCTTGATGACACTGTCTCCTTCACTTTGTTGTTTCAATAGCTGATCTTTTATCAAAATCACGTGCTGAAAGAAAAATCAATTTGCATAACTTTATTACATTTTCTTATTTTAGTAGTTAAAGAAAATTTTGTAAAATAATCCTATTTCTAATCCTTCTTGAAAATAACTTTCATTATCCCTCACAAAACTACTTACAAATTTCTTACAGAAAGTCAGGAATAAGAATTTAAAACCAAAGGTAAATGAGATTATTTTGTGTATTTTCAACTTTTAAACACTACAGCAAGCACCGAACCTGCTGCCTGTTTCTATAAACAAAATTGTATGGAAACACAGCCATGCTCACTTGTTCTCACTTCACAAAGGCAAACCTGAATAATTATAACTAGATGATGTGGTTGCAAAGCCAAAACACAGCTTACTAATTAGCACTTTATAGAAAATTAAGTGTCCATGACTGGATCATAAATGAACTAAAATGCTAATCACACTCCATTACATCCACCATTTCAGTCTAAGGAGCCCAATGTGCTGCCTTGTGCCTCACTATCATTAATGAAGTGTTTGTTACCTTTGTGGCTTCTTGGTTCTGTCTGTCCAATTCTTCTACCTCAGCTATCAGTGTGTCCTTTTCACTCATACTCTGATTGAGTTCTTGCTCCTTTGCCTCCAAGTTAAGCCTTAATTCACGTAATTCTGAATCCAAATTCATGTTTCTCTCAGTTGTCCTTTTAATTACTTCATATTCATTGCTCAATTTTGAAAGTGACATCTGAAGGTCTTCCTTAAATGATAAGGAGAGAGGGTAGTACATATTCAATTGAATTAGAGACACCATAAGAATAAAAACACAGCTGTAAGGAAATAAAACTTGGGGATCTATTTTAAGTGGCCTATATTGGAAACACTGTTGACTAATACCTCAAGGATGATATAAAAAATTCAACAAGCCACAGCCTTCATTCATGTGCAATTGCACTTACAGTTCAAAGCAAAACATTTCTACAGAGGGCTGGAGAGATGGCTCAGCGGGTAAGGGACTTGCCTCCAGTGCCTAAGGCCCTGGGTTCAATTCCCCAGGACCCACATAAGCCAGAACCACAAGGTGGTGGCCCTGTGCTCTCTCTCTGCTTGAAAATGAATAAATAAATAAATAAAATATTTTAAAAAAACCATTTCTACAACCCTAGACAAGCTGTTAGTAACTCTAATACCTTTGAGCTCCATCTTTTCCATAGAAGACCTTTCCCAGCATTCCCTATTCCACTCCAAGGTTACTACCCTTATCCCACTCCACCTTTCCAAAAGCCTCAAGTCTCCCATCTCTTTACTGCTGCTCCCAGCACTAATGCCAGACTAAATAAAAGTGGACGATACTCATCTACTCTAAAGATGATCACCTCCAATTAGAAAGCAAAAGGCTTCTTTTCCTCATTAAAGGAATGTACTTCCTTTTGTCAGAATACAAACCCTTTTCTTAACTGAAGAATGTGCTGCCTTCCTTCCTTCACCTTCCCATCGAGCACAGGCTAGGCTCACCTCTCCAACACCTGATATTACTAACATAGATCTATTACTTGATATTTAGTTTTTTTTCCCCAGAAAATCCCAGAAGCGGGCAGTTCTCTACACATCAAAATTATCTAACCATGTTTGTGAAAAATTATACAGCACCATAAAGCTTTCTTTCCTTGGTAGACTTTTTTCTTATCAAATATCTATGGAATCAACTTTAAACTAAGTAAAAACCCAAAATTCCTTTAAATAAAGCATCTAATATGATAAAAGAGAACAAGAAAGTTATATTAGAATATCTGCTTCACCTTTCTCACTTCCTTACAATTCAAAAGTTTATTCTGGACTAGACTTGAAAGATGGAGCCAGGTATGATGATTCATGCCTATAATCCCAGTACTTGGGAGGCTGAGGCAGGAAGATTATCCTGAGTTTGAGGCCAGCCTGGGCTACAACAAGAATTTTAGACTAGCATTAGCTACAGAGTGAGAGCCTGTTCATTTATAAATAAATGAACAAACAAATATCACAGCCTTCTCTAAACTGGGCATGATGACCCATGCCTGTAATGCCAAAACTGGGGTGGGAAGGAAGGGGTCAGGAGGATCAGAAGTTCAAGGTCATATCTGGCTACATGATAAGTATAAGGCTAGCCTAGGGTACATGAGTCCATTGAAAAAGAAAAAAGAAAACAAGATCTTTGTAAGTCTTTCTAAAATGATCTGCCCATTTAGAAGAACCAAATACTTTTCCAGGTTGATCTTAACAGCACATACACTTTTTGTATTATTAAACCAGTAAGAAGATCCACTTCAGGGAACTTATAACAAATACTTCAAAAGAAAAGAGAAACAGGGCTGAAAGATAGCTTAATGGTTAAAGTACTTGCCTGAAATTAATGACCTGGGTTCAATTCCCCAGTACACACATAAAGCCAGATGTACAGTGGTACATGCATTTGGAGTTTGCTAAAGGCCCTGGTATGCCCATTCATTCATCCTCCCTCTCTCTCTCTCTCTCTCTCTCTCTCTCTCTCTCTCTCTCTCTCTCTCTCTCTCTCCTCTCTCTGCTTGCAAATAGATAAAAGAAGGAAGGAAGGAAGGATTAAGAACATCAGGAAAGCTTACAGGCCCCATATGGAAAGGTCTCTACAATACTGAAACAACTTAGGTAAAGAGCAGAGTGCAATGGAAGCAGACCCAGAAGATGTTTATATAACATAGTGATAAAAACAATGACAGAACGAGGGGTGGCGAAGATCACACTGTGCCCAGAATAGTGTAGGCAATTAAGAACTTGAAGGCCAATCATGCTCCTTTGAGAGCAATGCCTACATAATGACATAGACAGATTCTTAGAATTAAAAATTAGGAAATTGGGGTATGTAAGAACAGTACATACAGTACGATGACATTTGTAATTCTTAAGAATGTATGTGTGTGTGTTTAAAATCAGACATGTATTAATAAAGTCTGGAAAGGTATTCAAGGATTGGTAATGGAGACTATCTCTGGGAAGGAGGCCAAGGAATAGATGTGCAATTGTGAGGACTAAATGAAGTTTTTCAATACATATTACTATCTACCACTCTGAATGTGCCTGATCTCATCAATATGTGTTACAAAGTATATATGTATTAGTAAGCATTTTTTAAAAAATTAAGAATTGAAATTGAGTTAAAACATTGGCCTTTAACTTAATACCAGCTTTCAACCATCCTACATTTAAGTACCTGTCATAGACAAGAAATTATTTCAAGATACAAATATTATACTGCTCTCCTTGAACCAAACACTGCTACAACATATATAAAAAAAGATTACAATTCTACCCCTAAAATTGTCTTTCACCTCACCAATAAGAAATTCTTGTCTACTACAATGAACACACTCTGGGCACATAAGCAGTATGTACACTCCAGACTTCTGAACCACGTGTGTACAGTGCTGTTAGACAGACCTTTACCTATATTTTCTGCTCCTATCTCTGTGTCTATTGGCTTATCTCTTCATATAGATTCTGGCCAACATCTCAAACTTTAAACGTTGCCCAGATACTTCACCCTGGCCTGCCAAGCGTAACAATGAGCTCAGACTTATCCTAAAGACTCAGTAACTAAACATCCCCCTTTGACATACACTTAGCTGTGAACTACAACATACACACACAATCTTAATTATGTGCCATATAAACAGCACTTACCTTTTCTTGACTCAATAATAACTTCTCGTTTTCTAAAACTTTGACATGCATTTTAAGTTTCAGATTGTCTTCAGCAAGATTATTATCCTACAAAAATGTTAAGGTAGTATTTTCAGATAACATGAAACTTCCAAGTTATAAAAAAAAAAGCAGTCTGGTTATACATTTGTGTATTTCTACTCAGTATTTCTTTAGTGATATATAAAGATTAGATGAATACAGCATTGGACAACTTAGAGGCAGGCATTCAGTTTAGATTTTCCTATAGAGGAATTCTTTACTGTAGGTGGAAAATATAAACTTACAAAATAACTTGTAATCGGGGTTGGAGAGATTGCTCAGTGGTTAAGGCACTAGCCTGCAAAGCCTAATGACCCAGATTTGATTCCCCTTACCCACACAAAGCCACATGCACAAGGTGACACATGAATCTGGAGTTTTGTTTACAGAGGCTGGAGGCCCTGGCATGCCCATTCTCTCTCTCTCTCTCTCTCTCTCTCTCTCTCTCTCTCTCTCTCTCTCTCTCTCTCTCTCTCTCTGCTTGCAAATAAATAAAAATATTTTTAAAAAATGACTTATAATTAACAGAAAAAGAACTCCCTGAATCCAAGGAAAATCAAAACATAACCCTCACTTTGATATAGGATCTGCTCCCTGTCTTTATACTTATCAAATTAATCTAGAGCTATACCTAATTTATCAATTATGTAACTTTTCAGCTGTCATTAATTTATAGTACAAAAAGTTTGTGTTATAAGTTGGCATATACAAAAATCACTGAAAGTTCCTATCATAAGGTTGACATGAATTTGTAAGAATACACAAAATACACAAATACAATTAATCAAAACTTTTTTAGTAAAACAATGCCAAAAACTTTGTCCCATATCATGAATTTATTACCTGGTTTAAACTACGTAGTCTCATTATTTCATTTTCAGCATCTGTAAAAACAACAAATGAATCTGACATTAAAATTACTTACATTATTTTAATAATCTCTCATATTAAACTAAGAAGTGCAACCCCATTAAAACAAACTATATTTATAAACACAACTAGCAAGCATTGATAGTTTGGGGTGAAAAAACATTTTTGCCAATTTCTATTTTTATTTTGACTATACTGAAGAAGTCATAAGTTTAAAATCATATTAAAAACTAATTCCTGCTGGACATGGTAGCACATGCCTTTAGTCCCACCACTTGGGAGGCAGAGGAAGGAGGATCACTGTGAGTTTGAGGCCACCCTGAGACTACATAGTGAATTCCAAGTCAACCTGGGCTAGATGAAACCCTACCTTGAAAAGTAAAAATTCTTTGTGGGTCTTCTAGATATGGTGTCATGAAGCCCATGCTAGCTTTGGATTCTCTGTGTAGCCAAGGATGACCTTGAACTCCTGATCCTCCTGCTTTGACATCCCAAGTGCAGAACTACAGGTGCGTACCACCATACCTAGGTTATGTGGTGTTGGGATACAATCCAAAGTCTTGTGTATGAGAGACTGGCACTCTACCCACTGAGTTACATCCTGAGACCAAGTTTCAATTCTTCAGAAAAAGTGTAAGCATTATCAATGTGTTCTAGATTAATCATAAGTTATCACCCTGATAAAAATAGTAACAACCATGCTTCAAAATGAGTCATTCAGTTGGGGTAGCCAGAAACAATACAAAGTCTAAAAGTACTAGAAACAAACAAACAAACAAAAAACCCTGAAAAGCAACAAATATAAATTTATACCACAGAAATACAATCATCTCCCAATTGTCTACAGTGATTTTTAAATTGAATGCATAATATATTTTGATCATTAAGATATTCTGATGTTCCAAATATCATATATATATGCATAAAACTGTCAAAATAAAATACAACAGAAGGTCTGGAAGAAGAACTAAGAGGCAGAATACAGTGAGCTCATTTAACATTCACTCCAGAAACCCTGAGCATGTATGATGAAGCCAGTGCCAGACAAGAGGATGGACAATGAGCCTAGAATTCAGAGGATGAACAGGTGACTACATCATGGCAAGCACAAGTCTCCTGAGACAGTACAAACAAGGGAAGAATGGCAGTGATGTCCCCCAGTAGAGGTAGCATAAGCACTAAGTCACTACACTAAGAACTGGCTGAAAGAGGGCTGAGGAGATGGCTCAGTGGACAAAGTACTCACCCTTCCAACAGTGTCCCCAAGTTCTACAACCAGACGCCATGTAAAAAACCAAAAGCTGTGGCAGGCTTTTATCATCCTAGCATGCTGACACTGACAGCTAGATATGAGGTGGAGACGGGAAAACTTCCCAGAAGTTCATCAATCACGCAAAGAACAGCAGAAAGATAATCCAGGAAGAAAAACCCTGCATCAAATAAGGTGGAAGGCAAAGACTGACCTAAAAGTTGTCCTCTGACCTCCACATGCCCACACTTAACAGGAACACACACAATTAAATACAAAATTTTTTTTAAGTTAGTGAGGGCTGGAGAGATGGCTCAGTGGTTAAGGTGCTTCCTGCAAAGTCTAACGACCCGGGTTTGATTCCCCAGAACCCATGTAAAGATAGATGCATGAGGTGGTTCGTGTGTCTGTAGTTCGTTTGCAGTGGCTAGAGGCCTTAGCATACCCATTCTATATCTGCCCCCCTCTCAAATAAATAAAATATTCTAAAAAGAGTTAGCCAAAGGACACTGTGCCCAAAGAAGGTAGCAAATACAAAAAAGATAGAGCTAAGAGACAATCCTGGCTTTAAAAAGTTGCAGAGAATCCTATCAGGCTAAATAAAGTTTACAATGCTGAGAAGAAGTAGACAGACCACAGCAGACAAGATATATCCAACCAACTAAGGAAGATCAGACTTTATCTTCAGTTCCCAGGCAGCGGTCAAGTACAAAAAGTAGGGGAGTAGCTTGTTTTGCATTTCTGAATTTTTTTCTGGCAGCAAGATGAAAATAAAATAGGCTGAAGGAATAATAAAAACCAATGAATAAATGGCTAACACTTTTCTAACTCTCACACAGCCCCCATTAATATTGCAACTCCTGCAAGAAACAAATGAAATAAAATTGAGGCAGAAAAATGTTCTCTACTTTGCTACAATGAGCTAGTCAGTAACAGCTGGATTGTAGCCCAGTCTTGTTCCTAGCCAACATGCTATTCTGCTGCATCAAGAGAGCATAGTTAACTCAGGCAAAAAGCAATTATGACTGGTCAACAATTGTATTGCCATGGCACTAAAAAAGGGGGGAAGGTCTAGGGCACTGAGTCTATTTCTTTATTGTTTAGGCAGGATCTCACTTTTGCCCAGAATGACCTGGAACTCACTCTGTAGCTCCAGGCTGGCCTCAAACTCACAGAAATTCTCCTACTTCTGCCTCCCAAGTGCTGGGATTGAAGGTGTATGCCACCATGCAGGGCTCTGAGTCAATTTTTTTAAGCAAGTCAACTCATCTAACTTAATAAGTTTATTTTACAATAAGCTTAGCTAACTCCAATGGAAGACCAATGACACAGAAGCCTAGATTCTTACTGCGCTGCCTTCCCTTGCCTGAGTGGAAGCTCTCAGGGTGATGAGCTTTGAATTCCTCTGGGATATACTCCTGAAATATCGACCAAGTAGAAGCTTAGGAAATTAGACATACAGGACTTGGTCAGTGATGGTTTCTAGAATTCTTGCTTTGAGACATGAGTTAATTGCCAAGGTTAGGGAAGGAATAGGAGGAAGGGGGAGGAAAAGATGACTTTACTTTGAAGTCAGTTTTAGTTTGAAAATCCATGTGATGTACAGAGTTGGTCATCCAGATCAGGAGCTCATGATGAACTGGCATGTGGGATATAGATATGGGTGTAGCTTTAAGCACACAGGGTTAGAAACTTCCAGAACAGGAATGAATGAGGTCAGAGTTTACACTGCAGAAGAGGAAGAAGTACAATATAAAATGTATATTTCAGCTGAAAAACATCTGTTTTCTCATCATGAAGAGCTACTAGTACTTTGTCTATTTCATCGTCTATTTATTTTTTGTACCCCAGAATACTAGTATCTTAAACACTGAGCATCATCTAGAATATGGATAACTTTAGAAAACCTATGGTTCTTATCATCAAACCTTCCCTTTCGATATAGAGCTTTTCAAAGGGTAATAATGGATTCTTATAGACATTATGCTATATCACTAACTGGAGTTATAAAAAGTATCCAGAAGTAGTCAGTTCTGCATACATTAGAAGAAACAGACTCCTACCTACCCACAGCAATGTCTATGTACATGAACACTTCTCAGAAATCTGCCTGGCAGCCACATGTGGTGGTACACGCCTTTAATCCCAGCACTTAGGAGGCAGAGGTAGGAGGATAATTGTGAGTTTGAGGCCATCCTGAGACTACATAGAGTTAATTAGAATGAGACTCTACCTTGAAAAACAAAACAAATAAAAACAAAAAAAAATCTACCTGGCTTCCTAACTCACCGACTTGACTTCCATGTCCATAAACACTTAAATAAGGAAAGAAGATTGAGAGACATCTTTCCAATTCATTAGCCTTTTTAGGAGAAAGCTCCCATTTGTGACCTACTAACTACAGTGCTGACTCCAAACCAAACAATTCTACACAAGTTACAGTCGATGCCACATTGCCATCAAGTATTCAGTTATTCAAGAGCTTGTCTCTAAAAAGAACTAGTATTCAACCAATATGAATAAGTTCCAAACATTTTATACCAGTCAGAGCTTGCTGTAATCTGAGCACTTCTTCTACTGAGGAACTGTGTGGAGGAACTCTCTCCTCTTCTGTCACAATACTACTCACAGCAGAAGCCTGCAATTTACTACAGTCCCGTTTCAAGCTTTCGCACTGCTCGAGAATTTGTCTTTTTTCCACATTAAGTTGTTCATGTTCTCTCTTCAAGACATCTCTGTCATTTTCTGCAGAAGATAATTTTTCATTTATGTCTTTTATTTGATCCTTCAGTTCTTCAATTTTCTTGGTAGATTTCACTTTTTCAGTCTGTAGAGCCTGTATAGTATTTTGCATCTCATAAATTTTAGAGTAATCAGTTACTGTAATTCCTGTACCACCTTAAACATTAAAAACAAAAACAAAAAAAGAGTCAAATGTCAAGTTCCAAAAATAACTTGCTATATACAATAAGATGTAAGAGAATTTGGAACTTGGTAAACTTAAAAAGTTAAATTATTATGATAAACTAAGCATTTTTAAATAGTTGAAACATTTGAATCAACCAAAAAAAAATCCTATATATCTGAGTTTTAAAGAAAGCAAAAATATCTTTTATCACTGAAGCATAATCACAAAAAAAATGCAAAGAAATCTATGAATTGTAACTATTTACAACAAAAAGGGCTTGATTTCTGCAGAACCCTGAAAAGAGTGGCATCACTGCAAGCTTTTGGCACTGAGCACATCAGCCCAAGGTAAATTCACAGCAGTGTTCTGGTCTGAGATGGCTAGATTTGTCATTGAATTATATCACCTGATCTATAAAATTAATAAAGCTAAGAACCTTGCTGTAATAGGTTTTCAAGCTCTTCAATTCGTTCTTCATAGTCACTTAGTTCCTCTCGATGCCGACGACTGATCTCTGTCAGTTTCTGCTGATGTGCATTCTGCAATACTGACATTTCATGTTGATGGTCATCAATCTCCTGACTTCGGTTCTGCTTAAGTTCCTGTGAAAAAAAGAACATATTAACTATATATATGATCAATAAACATCTATGCTATTTATTTAACTGTGGTTTAAAGTCTGTATTATTAAAATTCTCTGAACATCCTAAGGTTGAAAAAAATTTAACCACAGCCTCCAAAGTAGTATAATTCTGAAAAATTCCATTTCTTCCTTCCTTAGGCATTATTAACAATTTTTCTACTTTGTTTTTCTAGGTAGGGTCTCACTCTAACCCAGGCTGACCTGGAATTCACACTATAGTCTCAGGCTGACCTCGAACTCACAGTGATCCTCCTACCTTGGCCTCCTGAGTGCTGGGATTAAAGGTGTGCACCACCACGGCCGGCTAATTTTTCTGCTCTTAATGAAGGACCCTCAAGAAAACACTGAGACAAAAGATAAGCAAAATGTTCATTTCTCCAGCTCCCTAGTACCTACAACCAGGTTCTCCTTTTCCTAACATTTTCCATCAATACCAGAATCAATCAACTCTCCGGCTAATCTTTTTTGTTTCCTTTGAGACAGGGTTTTGCTATGTGTCCCTGGTTGGTGTGAAGCTCACTATATATATAGTCCAGGCTGGCCTCAAACTTATGGCAACCTCTTGTCTCCACCTCTCAACTGCTGGGATTACAGGCATGCACCATCACACCAAGCTCCTCTGGCTAATTTTGAATTGTGACATTACTACAAACTTTTGGCAATGAGCAGAATTAGTCATTTTCTTATTTTTTGGCCCTTGGTCCAAGTGTACAACAGTGTTCTGGTCTCAGAGTGCTACATTTGTCACTTAACTGTGTCATGGAAATCTGTGACACTGACAACACGAATAACCTTGTGAGGGATTCCAGACTACTGCTATTCTCTTTCGAAGCCTTTCCCCGGGCAGCTGTTGCTGTCCCTCCTGACACAGACTACCCAGGGTCCTTTCAGGAAACCTTTAGCCACCAAGAATCCTAATGATAACTTTCCCATTTTTTTTTTCCTGAGAAGACAAATGGCCATTATTCTTTAACCCTGTGCATTTCTGTGTTGGCACTGAAACCTCAGACCAATCCTACAAGGTATCCTAATAAGGCCTGATTTACTGCTGAGAAAATAGAAGCTAAGAAAAGGTGAAGTGACTTACCCAAGGCAGCCTAACTGGAATTCACACACAGATCTGATTCTAAAATCTACCCTCATAATTCAGTTATGATGAGTATGCCTAATCCTTTTCTTAAAAGAACAGAAGCTGAGTGAGGTAGGATTGCTGTGAGTTCCAGGTCAGCCTGGGCTAGAATGAGACCCTACCTTGAAAAACAAACAAACAAACAAAAAAACCCCAAGAAATTAGCAAAACCCTACCACAAAGGTCAAATAAATATTTCAATGAATATTATTAGCATTGTTGTCAATGTTCTTTAAACATAAACCCTGAAATGCCAATAATCTTGAAATTCTTCAATAGACATTTTATCAGATACAGTAGAATGCAGAGACCTATAAAAGATAAATTTTGGGGCTGGAGAGATGGCTCAGCGGTTAAGACACTTGCCTGAAAAGCCAAATAGCCTGGGTTAAATTCCCCAGTATCCACGTAAAAAGTGTCTCATACATCTAGAATTTATTTGTAGCAGCTGGAGGGCCTGGTGCACCCATTCTCTGTTTGTCTTTCTTTTCTCTCTTTCTCTGCTTTCAAGTAAATAAATATTTTTTTAAAAGATAAATTTTACTGAAAAATGTTTATAATCTAATGATTTTGGATATACTTTAGTTGTCATATAAATGAAACAGCTTAAAAAAAAGAACGAGGGCTGGAGAGATGGCTCAGCAGATAAGGCACTTGCCTCCAGTGCCTAAGGCCCTGGGTTCAATTCCCCAGGACCCACGTAAGCCAGACCCACAAGGTGGTGGCCCTGGTGTTCTCTCTCTCTCTATCTCTATCTCTCTGCTTTATAAATAAATAAAATATTTAAAAAAAAAAGAACGAGTTAAAAATGAACTACATAGCTGGGCATGGTGGCGCACGCCTTTAATCCCAGCACTCGGGAGGCAGAGGTCGGAGGATTGCTGTGAGTTCAAGGCCACCCTGAGACTACATAGTGAATTCCAGGTCAGCCTGGGCTAGAGTGAGACCCTACCTCAAAAAACCAAAAAAAAAAGAACTACATAGGGGCTGAAGAGATGGTTCAGTTCAGGAGCTTGCCTGCAAAGCCTAACAATGTGGGTTCTATTCCCCACTACCCATGTTAAGCCAGATGCACAATGGTGCATGCATCTGGAGTTTGTTTGCAACAGCTGGAGGCCCCTGTATGCCCATTATCTCTCTGCTTCTCTTCTCTCTTTGTCTCTCTACTTACAAATAAATAAAAATATCTTTTTAAAAATCTAAAAAATAAACTTCATAATCTATATAATCATTTTTAATATTAATCCTTTTACTAATCTGGTTTATACTTTTAATATATAAATTAGTAGATGAATAATACCCATTAGCAATCAACTATTTGATTTACCTTAATAATATTTTGCAGTTTGCAGATTTCAGTTTGATCAGAGTTTGTTCCTTGTGCCTTAGAAATTTAGAAAAAAAGAATTAGAAAATAATTATACTGATTTTCTTTTTGAGAAATAGTCCTAAACCAACTTTATTAAAAGATACTTTACAGCCAGGCATGGTGGCTTACACCTGTAATCCCAGATGTGAGGCAAGAGGATTTTCATGAGTTTGAGACTAGCCTGGGCTACATAGTGAGTTCCAGGCTAGCCAGAGCTACAGAGTGAGATCCTGTCTCAAGAAAAGAGCTGGTCATGGTAGTTCATACTTGTTATTTTTCCAACAAGCAGTTAAGAAGCTGAGGTAGGAGGATGGCCTTGAGGATGACAGCAGAGTGAGTTACAGGTCAGCCTAGGCTAGAGTGAAACCCTGCTTCAAAAACAATACAAAATAGGGCTGAAGAGATGGCTTAGCGGTTAAGGCATTTTTCTGCAATGCAGAAGGACCCGAGTTTGATTCCCCAGTGCCCGTATAAAGCCAGATGCACAAGAGGGTGTATGTGTCTGGAGTTTGTGCTGTGCCCATTCTCAATAATCTCTCTCTCTCTCTCTCTCTCTCTCTCTCTCTCTCTCTCTCTCTCTCTCTCTCTCTCTCTCCTCTCTGTAAATAAATATATATTAAAAAAATACAAAATAAAAAGATACTTTATAAAATAAGGGAGCATTTCCCAGATATATTCTGATTTAAATACCAAGCATGTTTTTAAGAACCTTGCACATTAATATATAATAAATAAAAACATCATATTAAAAAAATTTGTTGGGCTGAAGAGATGGCTTAGCGGTTAAGGCATTTGCCTGCAATGCAGAAGGACCTGAGTTCGATTCCCCAGTGCCCATGTAAAGCCAGATGCACAAGAGGGCTGGAGGCCCTGGTGTGCTCATTCTCTGTCTCTCTCTGTCTGCCTCTTTCTCTCTCTCTCTCAAATAAATAAATAAAATACCTTTAAAAAATTTGTTAATTCATTGGGGAACAGCTTTACAAAACAACTGAAGATGGAGGAAATCATAGAATATTTTCCTTAGTTTAACAAAATGTAATTATGAGGATAACGGAGTTGCTTTAAAAAGAATAGGAAGTTATCCAATATTAATATTAGGTATTAATAACGATCTAATAAAACCCTTTTCTTAGTTTGTTAATATTTACCAATGCCTTTTTATGCATATATTGTGAGCCAGTGTGGGGAGGTTACAAGAAGCAGAGAGCCAAGTTTCTATTCCTTGAAGGATAGAACGTAAGAATTTAATTAGAGGCTCAACCCAGAAGGGCTGCAGTAATTAGAAACGGAATGCACCCTGAGTGCTACTGTGCTCACCTCCTATCTGGATGAAAGAATGCAGAAGTCAAGGATGGGGGGCTAGGCTTTCAGTGGCCACCCACATAAAGCCTGATGCAAAAAGTGGTGCATCTGGTATTCCATTTGCAGTGGCAAGAGACCTTGGTACAGCCAAAAATACACAAACATGCAAATTAATTAATTAATTAAATACAATTTTAAAAGATCATGGGATGATTTTAAAACCCAAGATCTTGGGGGCTGAGGAGATGGCAGCTTGCTTGCAAAGCCTGGCAGCCACCCTCAAAAAGCCTGCCATAAAAAGTGGCAGAAGTGCCTGGCATTCTGACTGCAGTGACAAGAAACCCTGACATATGCACTGCACATGCACATACATAGATGGATGATAGATAAAAGAAATTAAAGATACAAGATCTCTATCTCAACACACAATAATCTTTGGTTTGGTTTGACACAATAAACCAGGAGAGGGAACACAAGAGGGTACAAAAGGAGGAAATTATGATCAAAATACATTATGCTTGTGTATGAAAAGTGTCAATAAAAAAGTTTAAAAAAGCTAACCATAGTTGGGCGTTGTGGCACATGCCTTTAGTCCCAGCGCTCGGGAGGCAGAGGTAGGAAGTATGCCATGAGTTCAAGACCAGCCTAAGACTACACAGTGAATTCCAGGTCAGCCCAGGCTAGAGCAAGACCCTACCTCAAAAAAAATAAACAAACAGCCAGGCGTGGTAGCGCACACCTTTAATCCCAGCACCCAGGAGGCAGAGGTAGGAGGATTGTAGTGAGTTCAAGGCCACCCTGAGACTACATAGTGAATTCCAGGTCAGCCTGGGCTAGAAGGAGACCCTACCTCAAAAAACCAAAATAAATAAATAAATAAATAAAATAAAAAGCTAGCCATACTCCTTTCATCCCAGCACTTAAGAGGAAGAGGAGCAATGAGTTCGAGGCCAGCCTAGGACTATAGAGAAAGTTCCAGGACAGCCTGGGCTAGAATGAGAGCCTACCTCAAAAAAAAAAAAAAATAAATAAATAAATAAATAAATAATGTAACTCATTATGGACAATAAAAAAAAAATTTAAAAAAAACTTTTAGAATCTTCTCAGTTATATGCTGTTTAACTAATTTTGGATATACTTTTAATTTTAAAAAATTTATTTGTGCTGGAGAGATAGTTCAGCATTTAAGATGTATGCCCACAAAGCATAGGGACCTGAGTTTGATTCCCCAGTACCCACAGAAAGCCGGATGAACAAGGTGGCAAGTGTGTCTGGAGTTCATTTACAGTGGCTGGAGATCCTGGTGTGCCCACTTTCTCTATCTGCCTCTTTCCCTCTCGCTCTCAAATAAATAAATTAATTAATTAAAAATTTTTATTTATCTGAGAGAGAAAGACAGAAAGTGTATGGGTACATCAAAGCCTCCTGCCACCTCAAACCCCAAATGCAAGCACCACTTTGTGCTTCTGGCTTTACATGGGTATCGGGGAATTGAACTAGAGCTGGCAGGCTTTGCAGGTAAACGCCTTTAACTGCTGAGCCATCTCCTATCCCTGTCTTTTCACTTTGGGGGGGGGGGGGCAGGGGTCTCACTCTAGCCTAGAATGACCTGGAACTTACTCTACAGCCCAGGCTGACTCTGAACTCATGATGACCCTCTGACCTCAGTTTCCCAAGTACTGGGATCAAAGCTGTGTGCAGCAACACCCAGTCCTTGTTTAAATATTAACTGATACCTAATAGTGGTATATATTTTTAAAAATGGGGACATTGCGGTATTTCAATTCATGCATATACTGTGTACTGTTCAAATCAGAGTGATTAGCATTATCATCACAAACACTGATCATTTCTTTGTGGTGGATACCAAAAATCCTCTATTCTAGCTATTTTGAAATATGTGTTATTATTATCTATAGTTACCCTAGAATATTATCATAGAAAGGTAATTTTGTACTTGTCAACTAACCCCTCCTCGTTTCCTTCCCAGTAACAACCAAACCTCTAAACCACTCATTTACATTTTTATGATTATTAACATTATCTGTCATGTTACTGAGCCAAAGCTGCTTAGGACTAAAAGAAAATGGAATGGAGATAATCCAGGATTTGGAGTCAAAAGATGTGTATGTGAGCCAGGCACAGTGGTGCACACCAGCAGTCCTAGCTACTCAAGGAGATAAGAAGGAGAACTGCAAGTTTAAGCCCAACCTGGGCAACACAGAAAGTGTGAGGTGTATGTGGGTGAAGTGAGGATTCGGCTCAGTGATAGAGTATTTACCTCCCTTGCAAGAAGAAACCCAGAGCAATCAATCCTGAGCACCTTGGGGGGAGGGAGGTGTCAAGATGTGTATCATTTAGGTCAACCCCTGTGACAATGAGTAAATTACTTTAATTAATAACTTTCCCTAATCAATGTTTCTTTCATTTATTTGCTTGTCTTTTTAAGAAAGAATTTCTCAGGGCTGGAGAGATGGCTCAGTGGTTAAGACACTTGCCTGCAAGCCTAAGGACCCAGGGTTCAATTCCCTAGTATCCACTTAAATCCAGATGCACAAAGTGGCACATGAATCTGGAGTTCGTTTGTAGTGGCTGGAGGCCCTGGAGCACCTATTCTTTCAGTCTGCCCTCTCATAAACAAATAAAATAAAATAGTTTCTCAATGTAGACCAGGCTGGTCTCAAACTTCCAATCCTCCTGCATCAGCCTCCCAAGTGCTAGAAATACTGGAGTATACTACCATGTTCATCCTCAGAGTTTCTTAAAACACATTTCTCAGATTATTAGAATTGCCTAGAAATATCTATTTGCTTGAATACAGTTTCAAAGGCTCAAAAACAGGCAACCTAATAAAAAGTATGGCAGAAAATCTATGCCATTATAAAGTTCTCAAGGTTATTCTTTCATGGATATGTTTAAAAGTTATTGCTGTGGAGAGAGAAGATGGACAACAGTCCTATTTAAGGTGTTGGGCACTGAGAAAGTCCAGCACCATGATGAACAAGCAAATAACTTTACCTGGGATGATTTTTCCTCTTCATAACTGGATTACATTCATGGATAAGGCTTCTATACTTTGACAAGAGCAGGTGTAGTTCAGTGGAACCAGCTGTGCACAGCTCCGGGTTTGATCCCCACCACCACAAATAAATTTTCAAAAGATGATACTTAAAAAAAAAAAAAAACCTAAATACTTTTGAGTTGGTTTGGGGTTGATTTTTGGTTTGTTTTGGTGTGTGTGTTCATTTGTTTGAATACAAATGCATGTGTGCTATAGTGTGTTTGTGTTTGTGTGTGTGTGTGTGTGTGTGTCAGAGAACAACTTTTGGGTGTCATTTCTTAACTTTCTTCTTGTTTGAAGCAGCATCTCTTGGTGTTTACCACTGTTTTTGCCAGGCTAGCTGACTTACAATCTTCTGGTGATTCTGTCTGCACCTCCCTTATCACCACAGGTGCACTGTGATTACCACTTTACATGGGGTCTGGCATTCCAAGCTCAGGTACTCGCACTTGTGTGGCAAGTGCTTTATTCACTGGGCTAACTCCCACACCTGCTTTGGTATTTTTATACACCAAAATGTACTTTGGGTTTTTCCTACACTGAAGTTAAATCCAAAGGAAAAATGTACCAGTTTAACACTTACTGAAAGCTGCCATGGTGTGTAAATCCGGCATGTGAAATAAAAAGATCCCTTGGAAGCTGGGCACAGCTGTAATCCCAGCACTCGGGCTGAGGCAGGAGGTCACAATGAGTTTGAGGCCAGCCTAGATAGGCTAAAGAGTGAGTTCTAGTAAGACCCTGCCTCAAAAACAAAAAACAAAAAGCAGCATCACAAGATTTGCTCCTGCAATGTTTCTAATTATTTACAATAAAGATATTTAAAAACACAGCAAACAAAAAAGAGTTTCTTGGGAAAAAATTACAGCTCAAAATAACCAGTATTCCATTTCTAGAGCATGAGAAATAACACAGTTAACAAGTTAGTGGTATTAAAGTTAGATGTTCATTTTACTTATCACTAGACCTTACTAAACTTCAGACAAACCAGGCATGGTGGCACAGACCTGTGATCCCAGCACTTGGGAGGTCGTGGTAGGAGGGCTGCCATGATTCAAGGCCAGCCTGGGCTACAAAGTGAGCTCCAGTTTAGCCTGGGATACAGTGAGACCTTACCTCATAAACAAACAAAAAACCCTCAGACGAAATCTTAGAAAACAGTCTCAAAACATGTGCCTGGTTGCTCTGTCATAAGCAGAATTAGAATGCAAATGTCAAGGATTGTTTCTGAAACCCAATGCCCAGTGTGGCCTGGCCTCCTAACAGCACCGGCATCTGTACTCACTGGGTTTCACAAATGCACCCAAAGATTACCTACCTGAGCAATATGCCGCCAATGACCAACTTCAGATTCAAGTCTTGAAACTTCATTGGACAATCGGTTTATTTCTCGTTGTGATGAAATTATGTCACCAAAGTCCATGTCATCTTCATGGAAAGCTGAAGCATGATGACTGATCCCGTAAGAGGACACAGTGGTTGAGGGCACACTGCCGGGTCCTGGTGCTGACTGGGCAGCCGACTGTAGCTTCAGCAACTGGTCCTGCAGGGCAGTCTGCCTGGCTTTAAGATGGCTGATTTCCACCTATTAGTCATAATCCATGGTTTAGAGTAATTTAAAAAACATATTGACCTTTTTATAGCTTCATTTTGTTGAAGAATTTAATGATTTGCATAAGATTATCCAATTCTGGTATTCTACTACGTGAATCTAGGTCTTCTATGACACCCTAAAGCAGACTTTTTTTTTTCAAGGTAGGTTCTCCCTATAGCCCAGACTGAGCTGAATTCACTCTGTTGTTCCAGGCTGGCCTTGAACTCACAGCAATCCTCCTACCTCTGCCTCCTAAGTGCGGGGATTAAAGGTGTGTGCCACCATGCCTGGTTATGATTTTTATTTTAAAAACAGTTACCAAGTTAAAGCACAGATATAATTTTTTGTTTTTGTTTTTCAAAGTAGGGGCTTGCTCTAACCCAGGCTGACTTGGAATTCATTATAAAGTCTCAGGGTGGCATCAAACTCACAGCGATCCTCCTACTCTGCCTCCAGAGTACTGGGATTAAAGGTATGAACCACCATGCCTGGCCAGATAATGTTTTTAAATAATAGGAAGATAAATTTCTTAGCGCTCTGTTTATGATTATCAAACTTTAACTGATAAGAAAATGAAAGCTGTGTAAATTTACACATTCAAAAGTTTTGTTGAAACTCAACTGCTGGGACACTTAGGGAAATGATTATAGTTGGATTTAGTCTTAAAGCATTCCATGAATCAGAGGTAACTTTATATAGATCTGTACAACACAACTAAAAGAAACATTTCATTTATAAACCCAATATTTTTAGATAACACTATTATTATTAGCCCATGAGTCTTAAAAAAAAATACACATTAACAGAGGCCCAGGCTTTAACTGTGGCTAGGAGGGCCCAGGACACTTATGAAATGGTCTATTATAATATAACACTTGTAGACAAAAAATGTATTTTTACAAAGAGAAAGGTTATTAGCAATGGTCACACTAATCTGAAACAATTTAAGAAAATACCTAGTATGCGCAAGGCCATGAGTTCTATTCCCAGAACTTCAAAAACAAATAAACTTAAAATAGATGATAAATTAAGGTTTTATAAAATCAGAGATTATAAGCAACAGACCATGAAAATATTTTATTAAAAATTTATTCTTCTTAGCCAGGCATGGTAGGCACATGCCTTTAATTCCAGCACTCAGGAGGCAGAGGTAGGAAGATCGCTGTGAGTTCAAGGCTACCCTGAGACTATGTAGTGAACTTTCAGGTCAGCTTGGGCTAGAGTGAGACCCTACCTCAAAAATAAAAAAATAAAGAAAATAGAGTCAGGTGTGGTGGCGCATGCCTTTAATCCCAGCACTCGGGAGGCAGAGGTAGGAGAATCACTGTGAGTTCAAGGCCAACCTGAGACTCCAGTGAATTCCAGGTCAGCCTGAGCTAGAGTGAGACCCTACCTTGAAAAACCAAAAAGAAAGAAAGAAGAAAGGAAGGAAGGAAGGAAGGAAGGAAGGAAGGAAGGAAGGAAGGAAGGAAGGGAGGGCAGGCCCTAGTGTGTCCATTCTCTGTCTGTGTCTGCCTCTTTCTCTCTCTCTCAAATAAATAAATAAAATATTAAAAGAAATGTTATAAAGTTCAAAATTATTAGAAAAAATAGAAATTGATCTTCACAGAGGTCAATTTATATAAGCTTAACTTAAGCTTTCCTAGATTTATTAAGCTTAGCATTATTTCAATACTTCAGTGAATCTAACATAAGAGTGAAATAACTGTAATAATCTTTACCTCTTTCTGTTGTAGTTGATTTCGGTAACTTGTAGATTGCTGCTTTATTTGAAGCTCTGATGCTTCATGTTTTTCTTCTAGATCAGTGCAAAGTTTTTTAAGTCTTTCATTCTAGAATTAAAGAAAACATTACTTTTAACAAAAAGACTTCAAATTAAGCATGTTAGTAATACTACTTCACACAAAAAACTATGAAAATATATGAAGTCTGATCTGAGCCAGGCACGGTGGCTCAGGTCTATAAACCTAGCACTTGGGAGGATAAGATAGGAGGATCGCTGTGAGTTCCAGCAGGTCAGCTGGAGCCCAAGTAAGACACTGCCTCAAAAAAAAAAAAAACAACCATACATACATACACCAAAAAAAGGATACAAACATATAAAAGGTCTGACAGAATTCCAACCTTAAAATACACTTTCAAGTTAAAATTCTAAATGCATTAAGCATATCTCTTTAGACTATGCCTCTTTGCGGCCAGGAATGGTGGTGCACGCCTTTAATCCCAGCACTCTGAAGGCAGGTCTATTGGATTGACTCCAGTTCAAGGGTGCCCAAAGACTACATAGTGAGTTAGTGAGTTCCAGGTCAGCCAGAACTAGAGCAAGACCCTACCCCGGATTTGGGAGGGGGAGAAGGAGAGGAAGAATATGCCTATTTACAAACTAAGGGGGGGAATAACATTTTGTTTCTTTGGTTTTCTAAGAAAAAGCCACTGATCAGTGCCCCCCATCTCTGCATACCTAATATCTAGCTTATATCACAGTAGGCAACACATATGTCCTAAATGAATGAAGGGACTACAACTTTAGACTTTTGTTTCTCCCAAACAGCTGAACTTAAAAAAAATTACAATTCAATACAGATTTCTGGTTGGAGTACAGGTAAGAGACTAAAGCTCATATTAGCTAAGTGTCCTCCAGGTTCTCTGAAGCATGTATGAAAATTCTCACTTGAAAACTACTATTAGATGGTGGCACATGCCTGCAATTCCAGCACCTGGGAGGTTGAGGCTGACCCTGAACGCAAGGTCAACCTGGGCTACATACACAGTACTAGGCTGTGTAAGAGCTGGGTTTAGTTTCTCTTCATCAATCAATCCCTATGGTTGACTCTGAGTACTAACTACACTGTCTGCCCTCCTCTCCCTAGCTCTATCAGTCAGAAAGGTTGAGAAAACACACAAAGGACATGCTCTCTCAGTGTGGCTGTAAGATGTAAAGGCTGTCAGGGGCCATATTTCCTCTTGCTTTTCTTTCTTGTTTTTAGAGGGGAGTATTTAAGATAGGGCTGATTAGGCTGGCCTCAAACTTGCTATGTTTGAAATCTTCCTACTTCAATCTCCCTGCATAGCAATATACTCAGCAATATTTTTTACTGTATGGAATATGGAGCAGAGATGACAATTCTGAAAGGAAAAAGCAATGACGAGTATAAATGAGAAAAAGAGATTCCCAATGGCCTTCGTTCTAGCTATAGCCCCTTCCTAAAAAATAATCACATATGCACTCTGGGAGCCTAGGAAATACTCGTGAACTTAAGACTGGATCCTACTTCATCCTTCACATTATAGCAGGGTCTCCTGCAACTAACTCCAATTTCTTTCTTCTTAAAGCATTTCTTTACTATTTGCAAGAATGGAAGCCTATGACTTTTTTTTTCTTGGAGGTCCTTCAAAAAACAGAAAGGGTTGGAGAGATGGCTCAGCGGGTAAGGCACTTGCCTCCAGTGCCTAAGGCCCTGGGTTCAATTCCCCAGGACCCACATAAGCTAGACCCACAAGGTGATGGCCCTGGTTCTCTATCTCTTTCTCTCTCTGCCTGAAAATGAATAAAGAAAATATTTTAAATTTAAAAAAAAAGAAAGATTCCCTATCTTTTTAATAGAATAAAATTCATTTTCTATTATCATTACCATAAATATAAAATGGATTCTCTTATAAATCTAAGAAAAATCATGGGGTCCTTGAAACATGTTTTATCATCCTGAGAGTTATTTTATCATTATTCAAGTATTTCTAACTATTCTTTTAAAAATACTCGGGCTGGCGAGATGGCTCAGTGGATAAGGCACTTGCCTACAAAGCCTAAGGACCTAGGTTCAATTCCCTAGTACCCACATAAAGCCAGATGCACAAAGTGGTGCATGCACCTGGAATTTGTTTACAATGGCTAAAGGCCCTGGTGTGCCAATTCATTCTCTCTCTCTCTCTGAATAAATAAACATCTTTTAAATACTAAAAAGGGTGGGGAGGGAATCATAATGGTTTATTGTCTATAATTATGGAAACTAGCCATAAAAAGTTTTTAAAAAATACTAAAAAGAGGGACTGGAGAGATGGCTCAGTGGTTAAGGTGCTTGTCTGCAAAGCTTAATGACCTGGGTTAGATTCCCAAGTACCACATAAATCCAGATGCACAAAGTGGCACATGTATTTGAAATTTGTAGCAGCTGGAGGTATCCCCTCTCTTTCTGCTTGCAAATAAAGAAAAACATTTTTTTTAAAAATACTAACAAGAGAAACAGAACACTTATAGAATCACTGAGAAGAATGAGGCTACAGCCAAAGATCCAGTCTTGCCCGCTTGACATACTGCATCATCTTGCAGAAAGGAAACAAATCTGGAGACAGTATCTTTAGAATCATCCTCTTCTGTTGTCATTCACTGAAAATTTTTCACTTTTTGATGTGGAAAACTGACAGATGAAAATATTTCACAATTACCAGACAACTCAGAAGATAAATATAGAGAACAAAAGGCAGCAATCTAGAATATCATGGTGATGGGAAGCCAACCGCAAAAGCAAAATCTCGACAAGCTCTCAGACGGCACTATCTTAATTTTCTCAAACTCAAAAACTAATGAACAACTTATTTCTAGTTTTTTTTTTTTTTCTTTAAATTTGAGGCAGGGTTTTTAAACCCAGGTTGACATGGAACTCACTCTGTAGCTCAGGCTGGTCTTGAACTCACTGTGATCCTCCTACCTCAGCCTCCTAAATGCTGGATTAAAGGCATGAGCACCATCCACAGCTAACAATGTATTTTTAAGAACAAAAAGGAAATATGATTACTCCATGAATTAGTTTCTCAACAGAAAAAATTTTTTTAAATATTTTTATTTATTTAATTTGAGAGAGAGAAAAAGAGGCAGAGAGAATATGTGTATGCGTGTATGGGCACGCCAGGACTTCCTGCCACTGTAGAAATACTCCAGACACACATGCCATTTTGTGCATCTGGATTTACATGGGCACTGGGGAATTGAACCCAGGTAGTCAGGCTATGCAAGCAAGTGCCTTTAACCACTGAGCCATTTCTTCAGGCCCAGAAAATATTTTATTGTGCAATATTTTGGCAAAGCCCCGAACCCTTTCTTACTTTTGCTAAGTATGAGACAGTATTCTTTCATTGCGAACTTGTACACTAACGTTTACTTGCTATGGTTAATACGTAGACAAATGTTGAAGGAACTTATATATAAGGTGATTGCAAAAAAACAGATGATACAGAACTGAAAAAAAATGGATTATTCTAACTGCTATTTATAAGCCTAAGAAAAATGCTTTGTAGAGCCAGAGAGATGATGGCACAGTGGGTAAAGTGCTTGCATGTAAATATGGTGACTGGAGTTCAGATCCCAGAATCCAGGTGAAGGCAGACAGATTAGTGAACATCTATGATCCCAGCCCTCCTATAGCAAGGTGGGAGGTAGAGGCAGGAGAATCTCATAAGTTTTCAAGCCAGCTAGGGTGACGTGCACAGCTGTAAAAGAGCGACCCTGCCTTTCTTACACAAGGTGAAAGTGAGGACCCATACTTGGAGCTGTCCTCTGACCTCCACCCATTGTATGCACACACACACACACACACACACACACACACACACACAATAATAACACAGAAAATAAAATAAGATGATGCTTTGTAATTATGGAGCAAGGATGATAGCTATTTTTCTCTTCAACAAACACACAAGCTGTCAAAATTCTCAAAAGTATCAGTTTAAAGTAAGTAAAAAAAAGCAAAAGTCAAAAAAAAAATCAAAAAAAGCTGGGTGTGGTGGCACACGTACTCAGGAGGCAGAGGTAGGAGGATCACCATGAGTTCAAGGCCACCCTGAGACTACATAGTGAATTCCAGGTCAGCCTGGGCTAGAGTGAGACCCTACCTTGGAAAAAAAAAAAAAAAAAAAACAGAAGTCATGACAACCAAAAAAATCTGTTTAGCAAGTAGTTCAAATCTGTATGTTGTATTTCCAAGATAAACATCTTCCCACTTATACATAAGACTTAATACATAAGTGAATTCAAAGCGCCTTGCCTACCTTGAGTTTGTTTTGACATAGGGTTGATCTGGCCTAAACTGGCCTAACACTCAAGAGATTCTCCTCTTAACCCTTCAGAGTATACTTGGAACTACAGGCATACACCACCACACCCAGCTTTACATACTTTCAAAACCAGAAAAATATAAGACACAAACGTTTCCTTTTTTTCCTTTCTTTCTCTTCTTTGGATGCCAGCTAAAATCCTAAGCATGCTTGCCCTGAAAGTTTGGTGCTTTTCCATCTTTTTCTCAATAAATCTCCTTTCTCTTTAAAAAAAAAAAAAAAAAGCTGAGCGCAACAGAAGGAAGGGTTCCAGCTCCTTTCTCAGATTCAACACAAAATGCACATTATTCGAGCAGGTTAATCTTACTTACTCCCTACCCATACCCCAAAATGTACACAGGCAAATGCCACCCCACAGACTCCTACTGTTTCCTTTCTATGTGGGTGAGTGCCTCCTCATGGACTTCTCCCTCAGTCTTACAAAGAACTAAGTTCACCTGCCTCTAGAAGCACTTGCTTCCTTTATCAAGTAATGACTGTCCAGATCACTAAGAGCCACTCAACTGCTATCTCCACAGGCAGAATGCTCAGGTAATAGCTATCTTGACAAGTATACCTGCTTTCAAATTCCACAACCTCACCTTCATATTCTAGATCAGAGTTCAAGGCTTGTCAGTAAACATTTTACTATCTAAATTCAGTGTTCTTTTCACAGACTTGGGAGAGAAGAAAACATGCTTACCACAGTCTGCTAAGAATATCTTTATGCGATACTAAGTGTTCTCTCACTGCTCTTATCCCAAGGCTAAGCTGTGGAGCTTACTCAGAACTTTCCCACAGCACCCACTGTGAAATCCTCTTAACTGCTTTAGTTTTCCTTTGAGCTTTTCCAAGCTTCCCCATCCCTATTAAGCATAATACCCAGAGTTAGTCACAACTAGACACTGACTCAGAATGAGATAAAAATTAACTTGCTACTTAATTCTTCTTTTATTTCTTTAATTTTAGATAGTCTCTCACATAGTTCAGGCTGCCTCAAACTCACTGTGTAGCTGAAGAGGTATATTCTTAAATTTTCTGCCAAATATCACTATTGTTAGGAAATTCAAAAACAGAATTAAACCGAATTCCATTTTTATTTTATACATAAATGTACTACTAGCTAGGTGTTGGTGGCACAGGCTGTATTCCCAGCACTAAGGAGGCTGAAGCAGGAGGAGCACTAGTTGGAGGCCAGCCTGCACTACAACAAAAATAAATAAACGTACTGTTGGTATGTAGTGAGTTATTAGAAAAAGTTAGTACTGAGAAGCACAAAGTGTCGGGGCGACCACTACATTTCTACATCTGGTAATTCCCCTATTTCCAGTATATAGACATAGAGGTGAGAGCAGAACAGCACAAACTATAGTAACATGAAGATATATGCTCTTCATTTATGGGAGCTTCCTAAAGACTGGGAAAAATAAAAATCCTGAGATAAACAAGAAAAATCAAAGGTGAAATAGAGTACACATAAAAAGATTGAAAGTTTCAATAACAATCATGGTTTCAAAAGAGGTAAATCAAGGTTTGACAGTAGTTTTTAGTTTTCCTTACCTCTGATCTTAAGATTGCATGAACAGCTTCGATTTCCTTTCTCCCAGAACTAGGCAAATCTGCTACAAAAGAAACAGTATATAGTGAGTATGTGATTTATATCACATGAAGTAATAAATAGTCATTCTGCTGTGAACAGCTGTGCTGGGGAATTGAACCCAGGACCTTGTGCATGTTGACCAAGTGTTCCACCACTGAGCTGTACCTCCAGCCCTGAAAAGGCATGTTAAGGGAAATGAAACAGATTAAACAGTTCAACAGGCTGACATGAGAGCATGCTCAGAAGACTGGTATCATTCCAGCTTCATTACAACTTCCCACAGCCACCAGTGTTCTTCACTGTCATACAGGTCTTTTCTTGCTCAGCTCTGTATCTTAGCAGGTCTGTCTTTGGAGACGTTTATAAAAATTGTGTTGTATGAGGGATGAAAGGATGGCTAGAGGGTAAAGGCCTTGGCTTGCAAAGCCTGTTGGTCCAGGTTCATTTCCCAAGCCACCCAAATAACCCAGCTACAAAAAATGGCTCAAGCAGTTGATGTTAATTTGCAGCAGCAAGAGGCCCTGACACACTCACACATAAATTTTTTAAAACTTTGTATGAAATTTAAAGTTTTTATAAATTTCAGTTTACACTGTAATTTAAATGAAACTTATTCAATGGAGGTTTATGGCTGACTTCCATCTTCTACTCTCAACACCATCAAAAAATGATCCATACACAAACTCGAAAATATGAGAATACTTATTTAAATTAACCCAAGCATAGTGTATTAAAAATTGGGCCAGGGCTGGAGAGATGGCTCAGTGGTTGAGGCACTTGACTCCAGTGCCTAGGGCCCTGGGTTCGATTCCCCAGTGCCCACATAGACCAGACCCACGGAGTGGTGAGCCTGGTGCTCTCTCTCTCTCTTTCTCTCTCTCATCTCTCTGCTTGAAAATGAATAAATAAAAATATTTTTTAAAAATTGGATCAGATGGCCTTAATCCCTGCACTCGAAGGCTGAGGTATGCAGATTGCTCTGAGTTTGAGGTCATCGTTCCAGGTAAGCCTGGGCTAGAGTGAGACCTTGCCTTAAAAAAAAAAAAATGGGGATGAACTCAGTTTGATTTTATACATTTTATTTAAAAGTAATCAAATATCTGGGGCTCAGTTGGTAGAATCCTTGCCTGACATGCACAAGCTAAGCTCGATCTCCAACACCACAATAAATAATGAATGAAGGAAGGAAAGAGGGATGAATGAGTGAATTTAGCAGCCGGGCACAGCGCCTCACACCTGTAATCACAATGCTCAAGATGCTGGGACAGAAAGGACAGCAAGTTTGAGACCAGTCTGGACAACATAGAGAGACCCTATCTTGAGTACACAAAAGTTAAGAATAAGTAAGTTTGTAAATGTAGTCAGGACCCAGAAGTGCCAAAATGATACTTTGATCCTTTCAGATATCAATTCACAAAGTTAGATCTATCTTTCTTTCTTTCTTTCTTTCTTTCTTTCTTTCTTTCTTTCTTTCTTTCTTTCTTTCTTTTTTTGGGGGGGGATTGAACCGGGGACCTTGGGCACTGGAGACAAGTGCCTTAACCACTGAGCCATCGCTCCAGCCCACTCACAGTACTTTAATGTTATAAAAATTGGAGGTACAACACTTTGCTAAACAAGGCCTTGGATTTGATCTTTAACAGAAAAAAAGAAAAAAATAAGTAAATAAAAGGCCCAGGAGAGCTAACTAATTTTAAGCTATATTGCTTAAAAACAAAATCAAAACAAAAATTCTAAAATAACTTATAGGGCTGGAGAGATGGCTCAGCGGTTAAGGCACTTGCTTCCAGTGCCTAAGGCCCCTGGTTCAATTCCCCAGGTCCCACATGGGCCAGACCCACAGGGTGGTGGCCCTGGTTCTCTCTCTCTCTCTCTCTCTCTCTCTCTCTCTCTCACTGCTTGAAAATGAATAAATAAAATATATTTAAAAAAAATAAAATAAAATAACTTATAAACTACAATTTAAAAAATACAAGCGGCATGCTTATAACTTACAGTGACACATTTCTTGTTGTGACGATCACTCAGAAGTAGGGTGACTTCTGAGGTTGTTTGTACATCTTACTTGAAACTCAGGAATGTCTAATTGCTACTCTCAAGAGCACCAAGTATAATCTAATTTGTTTAGGAAAGTAATTGTTGGGCTAGGCAGGTGGCACAATGGTTAAAGACTTGCTCGCAAAGCCTGATGGCCCCAGTTAAGTCTCCTGTACCCATGTAAAGCCATACGCAAAAAGTGGTGTGCATATACCTGGAGTTTGTCTACAGTGGCAAGAGGCTCTGATGGGGTTGTTTTTCTTCTCTCTCTCTCTCTCTTCCTCTCTCTCCCTCCTTGCCTCTCTTTCCCTCTCTCAAATTAATAAAGGAAAATAATTCTTAAAAAAAGCAGCAATTGTGGCCAGGCAGGGTGGCGCATGCCTTTAATCCAACCAAGAGCCTTGTGCACTAGGCCTCCTGTCCCCAGATCCTGCCATTAAGTAAAGAGTAATATTATGTCAAGAAAAAAAAAAAAAAAAGCTGAGCCACCTTCCCAGCCTCATACAACAAAAATTTAAACAACACTTTCAAGAGGTAAAGATAGACCTCCTAAGCTTGACTATCCTTAATGAGGAAAAACCTACCTATTGTTTTAATGCTTAAAGTCTATATGATTTTTCCTTTTTAACAGGTAAGGGATTTAACAATTTACCAAATATCCCATGCCTATAGCCCCAGTTCTGCAAAGGAAAGAAGAGGCCAGGGAATTGTCCCAGCTTGCGAAAAAGAGCAAACTGATATCATCAGTAAGACACCCAGGATTGGACTGGAGAGATGGCTCAGCAGTTAAGGCCTTTGCCTGCAAAGCCTAACAACCCGGGTTCAATTCCCCAGTACCCACATAAAACCAGATAAAGTAGCACATACATCTGGAGTTTATTTGCAATGGCTAGAGGCCCTGACATGCCCGTTCTCTTTCTCTCTCTGCTTACAAATAAATAAATAAAATATTTTAAAAGTGCTATTTGGGAATTGTTTTTTTGTTCTTTGCTAGTACAGGGTTGACCCTAAATGCTAAAAGACTAAATGAACCCCTTTCTATATTAAAACACTCTAAACAAATGATGAAATAGGTATTTTTTTTCTTTCTTTCTTTCTTTTTTTTTTTTTGGTTTTGGTTTTTCGAGGTAGGGTCTCACTCTAGCCCAGGTTGACCTGGAATTCACTATGTAGTCTCAGGATGGCCTTGAACTCACAGCCATGCTCCTACCTCTGCCTCCTGAGGGCTGGGATTAAAGGGATGCACCGCCATGCCCTGCTGATGAAATAGGTATTTGTAAGTCTTACTAAGGGACAATAAAAGCTTTAAGCAATTTAACAGATTTCTGATCATCTACTCACACACTTTTTTTTTTTGTTGTTTTTTTGAGGTAGGGTCTCACTCTAGCCCAGGCTGACCTGGAATTCACTATGTAGTCTCAGGGTGGCCTTGAACTCACAGCGATCCTCCTACCTCTGCCTCCCAAGTGCTGGGATTAAAGGCGTGTCCCACCATGCCCAGCTCCCACACATTTTTTTTTTGTTGTTGTTGCTGTTTTGAGATAGGGTCTTGTTCTATCCCAGGCTGACCTGGAATTTACTATGTAGTCTCAGGCTGGCCTCAAACTCACAGTAATCCTATTACCTCTCCCTCCAAAGGCTGGGATTAAAGACCTGTGCCAACACGCCCCCACGACCGGACACTCATACAATTTTTGCTGAACTGCTAATATGAGCATGCCAAGGAAGATGTTATATATTGGTAATATGACAAGGAAAAAAAAATAAGCCCCCTCCCTGTGCATCAGAGAAAACAACAAATTATCGCTCAACATGGTAAGTGCTACCAGAGAGTGAGACACAAAGTTCTAGCAGCATAGTGCCCACCAGCAAGGAGAGTGATGGCACTGGAGAATCAGAACTGTCACCAAGTCCTGCCTGTGTACAGGGTTGCACAACCAGTCTTCCAGGCAGAGGAGGGTGAGAGAGGAAGCGGAGGAGAGGCTTGGAGTTGAGTCCTGTGCGGCAGAAGCTCTGGAAGCAGGCTGCATGTGTATGTGAATGCAGCCTGCATGGAAACTAGAAAAGACAGTTTAACCAAGAGGGACGGGGGCCTTGTCCTCCCTAAACCAAGAGGTTTGGGTTTTTTGTATTTTATAAAACCAGAAATCTTTAAGCAGCTGTTTTCAGAAAATTAACCGGCAACATAACAAAATGGAATGGCTGGGCCAGGCCGGGCAGTTTAAGGCACTAGGCTGCAGAACCGGATGACTAAGGATGGGACATGAAAGGAAAAAGTACCTGGGACAGCATGCAGCCATGAATAAGGAGCAGCAACAGAGGAAGAGGACATTCTGACCCAGGATGAACAAACTTTGGTTCCAAAACCAGCGTGAAGCAGACAAAAGAAAGATACAGAAGAAAGGTGACAAGATTTCTAGTTCAGGAAACTGTATAGACAGAGGCTGAAGCAAGGCAACTGTGACTTCAAGGCTAACGTGGCCGGCAGAGCAAATGCCAGGCCAGCAGCCTAGGCTATTGAATGAGACAATGTTTCAAAGAAAAAAGTTGAAATTACAGGAGCATCCTTGGTGGAGAGAACGAAATGAACTCTACCTGACTCCTACAGACATGTAGATTGGAGGTGCAGATGCTCTAGTTTAAGGTCAAAGCATACATAGCCAACTGTTGTCCCCTCTCTGGGATACACTAAGGATCTAGTCTTGCTCATGGCTACCATCCCTTTTCTGTTCTTGGCTGCCCACAAAGTCCCATGATTCTCTACTGGGCACATGAAGGCCTTTCATTCTCATTCCAAGCCTGTCCCAACTCGTGCACCTTCCACCCAAGAGGAACCCAAGCAGTAAGATGAATTTGTGCAGCTACATGAGTCGTCCTTCTAAATAGAAATTATAAGTATAAGCACTTTGTCAACGTAATCACTATTGGAATCTTAATCATTTTTTTTGTGGGGGCTTTGTTGTTTTATAAATTTATTTGCAAGCAGAGAGAGAGAGAGGGGAAAGAGAGGGGGGGAGAGAGAGAGAGAGAGAGAGAGAGAGAGAGAGAGAATAGGTGTGCCAGGGTCTCCAGCAGCTGCAAAGGAACTCCAAATGTATGTGCCATTTTGTGCATCTGGCATTACATGGGTACTGGGAATTTGAACCGGGTCCTTAGGCTTTGCAGACAAGTGTTTTAACTGCTGAACCATCTCTCCAGCCCATATAAGCACTTCTTCTAATCAACCATTTTGCTTCATTGCAACAAAATAAATATAAATATAAACAAAAAATATAAAGTTAAACTATGATGAAAAACAATAGGTATTAGGGTATGAAGTTTGGTGAAAAAGAATACTTAGCCCTGGATTCAACTCCCAGCAATTCCTTTCTCAAAATTAAAACACAACACTAATTTATTAATTTATAAATTAATAAATAAAACTGCCAGGTGTGGTGGTGCACCCCTATAATCCTGGTACTGGGAGGCTAAGGCATGGGGGGGGGGGGGAAAGACTGTCAGTTTCTAGTCAGCCTGAGCTACAGAGTAGACCTTGATTGAAACTTTAAAACTCTTTTGATCCAGACCTTCCCTACTCAAAGAAATGTCAACAAATCAAAATAGTAATTAACATTTTGTAATTAAGTAATTAACCCACCGATAATAATGTAATTCTAGGGAACTAGTCACTAAGAAAAACAAGATGATGGCTTCCAAAATGAGTGAAGGTTGCTAGGGGTATTCAAAGGATCAAGAATGAGGAAGAGATGGACATACACACACAAAAAAAATCACATTTTCAGCTGCAACAGGTACTCGAAACGAGCAAGAATGTAAACACAGCCATGCTCACTAACAACGTGCTCAAGAAAGGACAAAGTTCGCCAAACGTTTTGATTAGGAATGGTGTCCATCGGTACAAAGTATTAGAAAAGAAGAAAGCGATGGTCATCATTTAACTGTCAAAATAAGGGAAGATGAACAAAATTAAAAGTAGCCACCAGCAGCACCCCCGACACTAGCGGCAAAGTTAGGTGATGGTTACTGAAGGTGAGAGCCGGGGAGCCTCCGGGGCCACGGCCCTCCCAGCCCGGTTACCTTCCACTTCCTCGGCGCCCTCCAGCAACATGTCCTTGGTGAAGTTGGAGATCTGGCCGGTGAGCGAGGCCAGGCTGCCCCCCACCTGACCCAGAGACTGGCCCAAGCCGGAGCCCAGGCCCCCCAGCCAGGACGACATGGCTGCGGAGTCCCAGGTCCTCGGAGCTCCGGGGGGACAGGTGCCGGGGACAGCGGCCTGCCCTCGGGGGCTACCACCACCCCGCCGCTGCGGACACGGTCACCGCCGCAGGGGCTCTGCTCATTCCCACGACTAGCCGCCGTCCCGCGGGGACACACGCCAGGCTCAGCTTGCGTGACTTTCCTCGGTTCCGAGCGCCAGTCCTGCCAACTCGACGCCCGCCGCCATGACACCGCTGGGAAAGCGGCGGCCGACCATAGAGAGGCCTCGGCCGTCGCCGCCTAGAAGGGCCCGGACGCCGGCGGCCGACCATAGAGAGGCCTCGGCCGCCGCCGCCTAGAAGGGCCCGGACGCCGGCGGCCGACCATAGAGGGGCCTCGGCCGCCGCCTAGAAGGGCCAGGACGCCGGCGCACAAGCTCCGGCCGCAAAGGACGGCGGGATAGTGGAGGACCCAGAACCCACCAGCCCGCTCAGGGACTTCCACGTCACCCGGCCGGCCCCGGTCAGGGCGGAAGGAGTCTTCGGAAGTCGTGGCCGGTGCTCTGGGCCGTCGCAACCCATGACGACGGCCTCCTGCGACGGACGGGGCGCGTCGAGAGTCCAGGCTACCCCCGCGACGGTGACGTCACCGCGGCCAGGCACTAACGCACCTCCATGATGAGCCTCCAGCGAAGAAACGTGCTTGACTCATGAAGCCCACTTCCAGGAAGGAGGATGTAAAAGACGGTCTTTTCTCAGAACAACTTAGTCGAGGACCGCAGGGCGACTGGATCGAGAATAACTACTGTCAGCGTGCGTAAACATTCACACACACACACACACTGCTTAACACACCAAAGTGTCCCTTCTGGATAAAGTCATTTGAGTTTCAAGCAGTCCTGGCCAGGAAGACGACCAGAATTTTGTTTTGAAAAAGATACGACATCCTTGCTGTTCTTTTAAGCATGGTACTAAATATGCTGCCACCTTTTCCTTTGATTTTATTCACAAAAAGGACTACCACAGTGTGCACTCCATGTGAAGAAACAAGGGGCTGGAGATCAGCGGTTAAGGCGCTTGCTTGCAAAGCCTAAGGACCTGAGTTCTATTCCCCAGTACTCATGTAAAGCCTTAAGAAAGAAAAAGAGAAAAAAAAAAGAAGGAAGGAAAGAAAAGAAAGAAAAAGAGATGAAGAAAAAAAGAAGAAAGAAAAAGAGCTAGAGCAACCTGGAGAGTCTTTGTTAGCTCTGGTCAGCACCCTGACCTGGGCTCAAAGCCTGTCACCTCAGGCAAGTGTGTACTCCCTTGTTTTGAGCTTTCATATGAATAAAGCTTTCTTCCTGAAAAGACGGAGGAGAGAAAGAAAAAGAAGAAAAAAGGCATGGTGGCGCACTCCTTTAATCCCAGCACTTGGGAGGCAGAGGTAGAAGGATCATCGTGAGTTTGAGGCCGGCCTGAGACTACATAGTGAAGTCCAGGGCAACTGAATCAAGAATACTGTCAGCGTTCATAAACATTCTTATGATATTCTGCGCGTGCGCTGGCACACACACACACTGCTTAACACACCAACCCCTCCCTCAGTCACACACTGCCCAAACTACTATATATTATAGTTATATATATGGTGTCATTCTAGTCCAGCCTGGGCTAGAATGACACCATACCTATTTTTGGTGCTGGGAAACCTAATCCAGAGCCTGTGATGCCTAGCTTTATCAGTTACCTTGTGGTTGCTTAGACAAAATACCCAACCAGAAACAGCTGAATGAAGGAAAGGATTTATTTTCAGCTTCCAGTTTCAATGGAAAGTTAAATCATGGCAAAGAAAGCATGACAGAAACAGGAAGTTGGGGTCACACTGTCATTGTGGCAGGAAGTAGGAAGAGTGAACATAGGGGCCGGTTAATAAATTTCATGGTACATCCCCAGTGACACACAGCATAGCTCCACCTCCTAAAGGTTCCACAACCTTCTTAAACAGCATTACTAACTGGGCATTAAGTATTGAAACACATGAGTCTTTGAGAGACATTTTACATTCAAACCATCACACTAGCTAGGCACGTAGGCTTAGCTGTATCTTCATTTTTTTCCAGACAGGATCTTGTTATGTAACCCAGGCTGGCCTTGGACACATAAGCCTTCTGCCTCCACTTCTTGAATGCTGGAATGCTAAACATGCATGATCATGCCCAATATAAGGTTTTTAAAATAGGGCATATATAGCCTGGCGTGGTGGCGCATGCCTTTAATCCCAGCACTTGGGAGGCAGAGGTAGGAGGATCACCATGAGTTCAAGGCCACTCTGAGACTACATAGTGAATTCCAGGTCAGCTGGGATAGAGTGAGACCCTACCTTGAAAAACCAAAAAAAAAAAAAAAAGTAGGGCATATATAATCCTCCGCTTATTAATGTGTCTACTGATATTCTAGGCACTAGTGATCCAGTAGGAGATGAAAAACAAGAGTCCTTGCTCTTATAAAGCATGTATCTTACTGGGAAGGCACAAAATAAATAAATGGTGATAAATGTCAAGAGAAGTGGTGATGGCTGATGGGGGGGGTGAAAACAAACAGGATAAGGATGATATGGGAATTATGTGAGAAGTGAAGGCACTGGTAAGGTAGAGTTGATCAGGTCATGAGGTAATCGTTAAACAGACTTAAAAGAACAGTGAGACAGACCTATGAGAAAGAGCAATCTAAACAGAAAGACAGCTGATTATAAAGACCCCCTGGGGCAGAACCCTAATCAGTTTTGAGCATTTACAAGAAGGTAAGGATGGTGTGATGGTTTGAGGTGACCCTCACAAACATGTTCTGAATGCTTGATCCCCAGCTGATGGCAGTTTTGGAATTGGAACCTTGTTGGAAGTACGTTGTTGGGGGTGGGCTTATGGGGGTTATAGCCAGCTTCCCCCTGCTAGTGTTTGGCACACCTTCCTGCTGGTGTTTTCCACCTGCTGTGAAGGTGATGTCCACCCCTCTGCTTATGCCATCATTTTCCCTGCCATCATGGAGTTTCCCCTCCAGCATGTAAGCCAAAATAAACCCATTCCTCCCATAAGTCACTTTTGGTTGGGTTCTTTGTCGCAGCAATGAGGTTGATTACTACAGTTTTGATACTGGGGTGGAGTCTATCCTTGCTGCTGGAACCCTGATTCTGTGGATTTGGCCTTTTGGAACTAATTTGAAGGAAGGATGTGTAAGGATTTGAAACCTTGGCCAAAGAAACACTTTGCAGTGCTATAAATACACAGCTTGATAGACTATTCTGGTCAGAGTTGGAAGACCTGAATGCAGTAAGACCTCTGGATTGTGAGGTTTGGCTTATAAGGGTGAGAAAGAACTTTGTCAGGACTGTGCCAGAGGAAGTTTGCATGAGAGGCTTGTTGCAATTGGCCTGCCTGTGTCCTGAGAACTCCAGCAGGGTTGTTTTGCATAGAAATGGACTGGTGTGAGCAGATGGAGATGGCACAGAAATCTTTGGGCCGAAACTGCTGCCCATTCAGCTGCAATTGTTTGAGAGATGACAACCATTGAGGTTGGGCTACCAAGGAAACCTACCAGCACTGGATGGCATTTTCTGGGGCTGTGAGTAGCTGAGCTGGAGGGGCAGAATTGGAACTCCGATTAGTCACTGGTCATTATCAGACTTGGGGTTAGAGTTTGATGTGTGCCCTGTTTGTTTTAAAACTTTTATTGGTTCAATTTGTTTTTGCTGTTTTGCAATGTGAACTTATGTGCCATTATGGGTTTGTTTTGGTATTATGGCTCAGTTGCTGAATGCATTGCATTTTACATCACAGATGATTATTCAAGGCCAGACTGCTATAGTGAGACCCCATCTCAAAAAAAAATAATAAAAATAAAAAATAAGGGGGGGGTAGGGTTTGGCTCAGTGGTAGGTGCTTGCTTAGCATGTGTGAGGCCCTGGGTTTGATCCCAAGCACCGACCAAAAACAAAACAAACAACAACAAAAAAATAAATATTAATGTGCTTTGCCGCTCAAGGTTAAAAACAACTGAACATATTATTTGAAATCAGATTTCAAATGATAAAATGCAGAAATCTGTTGGAAAAGATTCATGGGGTGTGGTTAGAGCTGGAACTACAGCTCAGCGCTACAGCACCTGACTCACAGGTGCAGCACCTTGGCTTTCATCTCTAGGACTGAACAACTAATGTCAGGATAATGGATTCTCTGACAGGATGTGTGTGTGGAAGGGGGTGTGTCTCCTGGCAAGTTCCTTCACTGCGGCTGGGTGAGAGGCGTCTGCTTGGCCTGGAACTGCCTTTGGGAGGAGCATTGGCTGTCCCACCATCTCAAGAGCAAGGTTTTGATTAATAATAAAAACAAAAAGGAAATAGAAAAGCAAACATTCTCTTTATTTAATAATCTTTTATATTTAAAATACAGCACATTGATGAACATCCACATCAGTAGAACCCTCAGCGTTCAACAGTGCTTTGGAAGCCCGGCTTTCCAAGGACACAGGCAGGAAGGCCTGTGTGGGATTAACGGCGGATGACAGTTGGGAGACAGGCACACCTTCGGGTGGCAGAGTTGGATCCTGAGCAGACAGCACCACCACAGTGCACTTGTATCATGTCCAAAAGACAGTGCCTTTCATTTCTCAGATTTTGTATATAATTTTCAAATATTCTACTTATAGAGAACACTAATCTTTAAAAGTTATTCTTAGTAATCCAGTGTTACAGAAATTAGATAATCACATTTCAAATGTTGTGTTTTTCTCTTCCAAAAGAAGATCATTAAAAAAATTCCAGGGTAACAGTCCACCTTTGCACTATGAAGGCACCTGAGCACTTCCTAAGCAAGTAATACCTCACCTATGAACCCACTCTTAAAATCTGTACTGATAACTGCTATAAGCTTATATACATTTAGAAAGTATGTTTGTATGAATTCTTAAAAAGCCAGACTATTTTAGAAAAAATACTTTGAGGAATATTCTTTAAATTCCTCAGATTAAAAGAAATGATTCCCCAAATTTAAAAAAAAGTATTTCTCAAATTAAAAAAATCAAATTTCTTCATTCATTAAAGTAGAATGAAACTTCATTATTTGTAAGACTTAGAAAAAAACAATATGAAGCCAGTTCATATCTTTACCTAGTTAGAAAGGAATTAGGAATGAAAAAAAGTTTTTTTTTCAAATATGAAAAAAGAAAAATTATATTACTGACTAGATGCAATCTGGTTTTTCTTAATTAAAGTCACATATATAATAGCCCCATATTTGTTAGGGCTAAAATTGCAAATAAAGTTCTTAGCCTTTAAAAAAATTTTTGTGGCACTAGGGATTGAATTCAGGCATTTGAGCATGCTAACAAGTGCTCTATCTAGCACTGATCATACCCTCACGTCCACAGATTAGTTTTTAAAGGTCCCAATATTAATAGCCTTTTTGTGATTTTTTTTCCAGTGCTGAGGACTGAACCCAGGGCCTTGTGCTTGCACTGAGCTAACTACCCAACCCTCCAATATTATTAACTGAATCCTCCTAATAATTTAAAATATAAGTTCCAATTTAAGATTTTAAAAAGATCATATTTTAAGCACTGTCAATTTTTCGATTGCAGAGATTCCTACAAGCCAACTCTAAAAATTTAGTAACTTTTGGCACCGATATGATTTAAAAATAGTATCAAACTTGCAGGCATTGAAAATGATTTAGACTCTGACTGGAATAAAATTTTGCTCAACTTGATGTTAAGTGAAATGTAGACTGCTATTTCTGACCATAATCATGCTCAGCTAGCCTCCAGCTTCTCCATTAACTTTGGCACTGTCAATAAAGCCTTCATTAAGAAAAATCAAGTTTTAAAGGAAAACACAAAACCCAACTCCTTAGTCTGTGAATTGTAAATTATTTGGCCAAGGTGTTAAAGTTTAGTATAGTCTACCTGCAACAATTGTCTATATTACTAAAATTACTGGAAAAAAAAGTACACTGATAGTTTTAGACCAGAGGTCTAAAATTTTAAAACATAACTACTTCTTAAGTCCATGAAACCCCAAATATTCAAGTGGTATTCCCAAAGTTCACTTAAACTTACTTATGACACTAGAATCACCACTGTACAAATTTTATCCTGGTAAATACAAATTATACATTAGAAAAATGATACCAATAAGTTTAAATATTAAACATTAAGGTGTTTGTTCCCAATTAATAAAACAGAATAGAAATCTTTATCCAATTTGTAGCCAGTTTCTGTGGATTCCTTGTTCCTGACTTTCTTGTAGGAGCTTTACACTTTCCAGTAAACGGTAGTTCCTGGTCTAAGAACTAGAGCTTTGGAAAACTTTTGCACTCTTTGATATGATGGTTGTAAGCACTGGTATCTCAGATCATTTTAGGCCAATCCAAATGAGACAGCAGGCAGCTCGGAGGGGATTCTAGACCTGTCTTGCCAAATGTAACAGTTTCACAAAAAACCAAACAAACATTTCCAGTGTATGCTCAGCTCTGCTTTAAAAAATCCCTAACAAAAGTTAACATGTCACATTTCTTAAGTACATTAACTAGGTGGGTTACAAAAACTTGTTATAATAAAGTTAAATTTCTGAAATGCATATTGGTTTTCTCATTTTTATATTAAATAGCTCATTGGTTCAAGTATAAGAAAAGTTCAATGTGACTTTTCAAAAGGAAAAGGTCAAGGTCAAATGTTCATGGAAAATATGCCTAGCACACAGAGATATACAAATGTTCATTCAGCCTTAACTTCACCTTTAACTTTGTGAATCTTGAGGGATGATTCCTAAGTCCCTAAAGTTTCACAATCAGAAACCTTTTCAATTATTAAAAGAAAACTTATTTTGCAAAAGGGAAACTAAAAAAAAAAAAATCTGTCCTAGAGCTGGGAATGTAGCTCAGAGGTAGAGTGCTTGCCCTGGGTTCAATCCCCAGCACTACTGGAAAAAAAAAATCTGTTCTAGCCAAGAAAAAGTCATTTCGCAATCATAAATAAAAATACCATTCTCTCTCTTTAGTTAGCAAGTCCTACATCAAAACTTTCCCTGATCAAATGTGTGCAGCACTGCACACACTAGTCGAGTGACAGGCTAGCCTTGACTCTTCGAAGTTGTTGGCTAAAATGTCTCTTGAGTTTACCTTATGTACAGTTCAACATTCAGAAGGACTTTGAAAGGGGATGGGAAGGAGGGATGGAGAGCAGATAAGAGAATCTATGAGGCCTGTGTCAGAGACCCACAGATAATTTTCATCAAAATCAGATACCACTGTGCTGACCCAAAAAGACACTCTGTGTATCCCAACAAAAGAATATTTATCAAAACTAAGGATTTTCTTATTTACAGACCTATTCAGTACTGTGACCTCTGTAATTCATAAGCAATTTAAATTTGATACAAGGGTCAAATCACAGTATAAATTATTTTCATGTTTCAAATCACCCCCTCTGGCATGCTCTATCTATAAAATATATGTGAAGCAGACATCTACATCCCAGGACTCAACTGTGAATAAAACACAAAGCACCAGTCACAGAAGAAAAAGTAAAACCAACCTACCACTAACACCGAAAGCCAGATTTCACCTGTCATACGTACATTCACGGTGGGTATGTATGTAAAGTCTTGGAAGGAAATCTGTTTGCATACTATGCTTCTCCTTTTCTCAAGGGGAGAAGAAAAGAAACAGTAAGGCGCAGGGAAAAGGGTAACAACAAATTGTAAAGTTCTGACAACTGAAAAGACATTCATAAGGTAGATAGGAAAGCACATGCTCACACATTTAAAATACATAGCTCATTTATTCTCAAATACTTGAGCAGAGCTGATTTTAGAGTTTAGGAATGCACCAATAATGATCCCATTATAAAAAGCCTTAAAAAGCAAAACCTCTGAATAGATTACCATGTTTCAAGCATTGTGGAAAAATAATGAAAACCAGGTAGAAGAGAAATTGTGACCAGAGAAAATAACACAAGGAAACATCCAGGTGCTCACTATTTGTATACTTCAGGAAAGAAAGGCTTGTCTTTCTGGATTTATGTGAAACAGAAGAAACCATTAGATGATGAAGTGAGCCCAACTTCCCTCCAAAGGAAGAGAGAAAAAGAACTTGTACAGAACAAGTTCTGAGGCCAAGAAAAATGTCCTTTTAGACATTAAGTATTGCACACTTGAACAAAAAGGGACATTAGAAATCTATTTTAAATTTCTTTCATTGCTGACTGCCTCTTTGGCTAGTATTTGGATGATTAGTTAGTCCTAACTGGTAAATATTTCCACTTTCTGATCATTTTGCTTGCATACCACCTAAGCATCTTATTTCCTCTGGTGAACATGTTCTCTTTGACACATTACCAAAATGGACCCTATGTTGTAGCCATACAATGTTAAAAAGCATAAATATCAAAATGATTTTCAAAAGGAATTACTTTTTTCCTTCTGTTTTCAAATTATTTTTAACAGTTTCTAATGACATGGTCACAGCTGCTCGAAGCATGTCTTCTTCACTCATACCATCACCTGTTGGGAAATAAAATACACATTTCTCAAATTTTTCTGGAAAATTCTCAGTCACCAAAAGGCAAACTTTTAGGAAATGTATTTCTACTTGAACACTAGTTTCCTTTCCTGACTCAGATTCACATGTCATTTATATGATACTCTAAAACCCCTACCTTGCCTTGCAAGTCATATGCACTCACAAGGTAATTATGTAGTAGTCTCTAAAAAAAGTAGCGAGTATGGGCATGGGAAGGAGATGAATTCTAGACACATGTACCACTTAGTTCGACCTGCATTATGTTGTGGTACCTGGGCCAGAAGGTTTCGCTAGCAAGCACCTTTAGCTACTGAGCCATCTCTCCAGCCTAGCGCAGCCTTTTGATCATGGCTCTTTTCTCTGAGCATAATACATTTTAGATTTGTTGTTGTGTATACCAACAACTCACTTTTTTAGAAAACCTCTCTATACTTAAGTTGTCAATTTACAGGAGGTCACAAAGAGAGGTCCTACGGATGCTTTAGCTCAGTTTCACACATCTTCTAAAACAAAACCCAAGTATTGGCACTAACATTGGCACAATGTTGTATTTGGTTTTTTTCTCTTTCTTCCCTTCTCCTCTCTTACTTTCTCCTCCCTTCCCTTCTCCCTCTCCTTCTCCCTCTCCTCCTCCCTCCCTTCCCCCTCCCTCTCCTTTCCTTTCTGAGACAGCATCTTACTATGTACTGAGCCCAGCCTGGCCTCAAAGGTCTCAGCCTTCAAGGGTTCTGTGCCACCATGTCTAGCCTACATAGCATCTTATCACACAAGTAAAATGCATATAACCAGTAGCAAGTCTGGAGGGCTGGGAGTGTAACGCATGGTAGAGCACCTGCCTGCATGTATGGGGCCCTGGGTTTGATCCCTGGCACAGCAGGAAAGAAACAAACACTCTGCTTCACATTCACATTGAACTCTCTTCCCTCTTCTCTAGTGTTACCTGTTCATGCTTTGCTCTCTATCTGTATATACTTGTCACTTTCTGCTTCACATTCACATTGAACTCTCTTCCCTCTTCTCTAGTGTTACCTGTTCATGCTTTGCTCTCTATCTGTATATACTTGTCACTTGTAGAATGCCACACAACTGGCATCATGCAGACTGGAAGTTTCTTGGGTCTTTTGCAGTTATTGTAACTGCCCTGAGGTTCCTGCAGGACGACACATCTCTCAAGAGCCCTGACAGGAGTACCCCATGATAATGTACTACACAACATGCCTCAACATCCTCAACAGTCACTGACCTATCAGTGTAGCATGAGTGGTTGTTTCTAGTTTTGACTGTGACATAAAATAGCTATGAATATTCATACATAGGCTTTTACATGGATCTACATGTTTTTTCTCTGGCATGAATATAAACGTCGGTCATACTGTCAGTGTGTATTCAGGTTTTTAAGAAACAGTTGAATTGTTTTCCAAAATGGCTATGCCAGTTGAAACTAAATGTAGAAAGCTTATTTCCCTTTCTGTCCCTTAACCTTCCCTTATTTATAATTGTCATTAGTTTTTTCTCAATATATACTGAAAACCAAATCAATGTTACAATTTTCATTTTAACCATCAAACATAATTTAGAAAACTCAAGAGGGAAAGTTTGACTCTTCCTCTTGTTTCTTCCTCTTTCCTAATTTTCTAAGTTTCTGCATCATTTTTTTTTTAAAGGTGTATGTCACACCTGGCTTCCATCAGTTCTTAGCCATCTCTCTAGCCCCTCTTTTCTTTTTTGTTGTTGTTGTTTTGTTTGTATTTTTCAAGTCAAGATCTCACGTTAGCTCAGGAAGACCTGGAACTCACTCCATAGCTCCAGGCTGACCTCAACCTCCTGAATGCTGGGATTAAAGAGATGCACCACCACACCCAGCTCAAGATTTTTAACCTACTAAAGAAGAAAGAAACAAGTATAAAGTAGAAATCATGTGGCCCAGCTGTCAAAATACACCATGCAAGTACAACGAGGTGCATTCTGAGTGGTCAGAGATCCATACCTTGATCATTCCCAAGTTCTCCTGAACTGGTGGTCGGCCTTTCACAGGGATAGGAAAGCTGTTCAGGTGGATCTATCTGCTGCTGCTGCTGCCTAAAACATTCAAAAGTGAGTGTGTATGTGTATATATATCTTTTAAATCCAAAAATAAGCACTCCATGAGAAACCTATCAATATGGAAAAATAAACTGTTCCATAAATCAAAATAGTTACTGCCATAAGCAACACAAAAAGTGAGAATGAGACATAATTAAAAGTATAGAAGTATTTTTAAAAGTATAGAAGTGTTCATCCTGGAAAACCTAGATACTTGAATTATGAGACAAATTAAGAGGTAGGCATTTTTACTTATTAAACAACAAGATTTGCTAAAGAGAATAATTATGCAAATAGATGTTGGTTTATGCATCCTGAATACTGTTAAAAGCCTCTGAAAAGTACCATTAAAAATACTTTATTTATTGGAGAGAGAGACAAAGAGGCAGATAGAGAGAATAGGCACACCAGGGCCTCCAGACACAACAAAGAAACACCAGACACATGCACAACCTTGTGTATCTGGCTTTACGTGGTACTGGGGAATCGGACACCTTAACCACTGAACCATCTCTCCAGTCCTGAAAGGTACCTTTGATGAGATAGATCATCTTGAAATGTCCTGTTAATGGGATCTTTCCCTGGCTAGCTCATTCTTGTCATTCAGGTCTGGGCTCAGGTATCTCCCCAAAGACGCCTTTTTTTTTTTTTTTTTTTTTTTTTTTTTTTTTTTTTTTTTTTTTTTTTTTTTTTTTTTTTTTTTTTTTTTTTGGTTTTTCGAGGTAGGGTCGTCCTCTAGCCAAGGCTGACCTGGAATTCACTATGTAGTCTCAGGGTGGCCTTGAACTCAAGGTGATCTTCCTACCTCTGCCTCCTGAGTGCTGGGATTAAAGACGTGCGCCACCATGCCCGGCTAAAGATGCCTTTTTAACTCCACCACTCAAAGCAGCCACTTGGCCTTCTATTTCATTATAACTCTCAGCATAAATACATTGACATCTGATATGCTTTCATTTGACTTTCACTTTAGCGTGTAAAGTGCACAATGTGCTGTTTATCTGTTTCTCAGTGCCTAAAACTGTACCTGTCACACAGCAGGCCCATCACACACTTGACGAATTAAAAAAAATGGAAACAGTTGTTACACACTTTGTCAAGTTTTCAGTATCTATTGCATTCAATTAATCATTAATTTTTTTTGTTGTTGTTGTTTTTTTGAGATAGGGTTTCACTCTAGCCCAGACTGACCTATAGTCTCAGGGTGGCCTCAAACTCATGGTGATCCCCCTACCTCTGCCTCCTGAGTGCTGGGATTAAAGGTGTGTTCCACCACACCTGGCCCAGTAGTTTTTAAAGTACAAACAATGTCATAAAAATCCATATTTTAAAACATTCAAACAGGATAATTACAATGTATAAAAATAGTAGTGAAGCTGGCTATAGCCTGCAGTCCCCACTACTCAGGAAGCTGAGGCAGAAGATATCTGAGACCAGGAGTTCAATACCTATCTGGGCAACAGAGTGAGACCTCACCTCAAAAACAAAAACATATATGTATATATATTTACACACACACACACACTGAAAATACCAAGGGCTGAGGAGATAGATGGCTCAGCAGTTAAAGGCGCTGCTTTGCAAGGCCTGTGCGCCTGGAGTTCAAATCCCCAGTACCCATGTAAAGCCAGATGCACAGTGTGGTGCATGCATCTGGATTTCGTTTGCAGTGGCAAGAGGCTCTAGTGCACTATTCTTTAACTCTCTGCTTACATATAAATAATAAACTTTTGAAAATTACCAACACAATGAGGAAGAATGCAAGTTATTTTCAAATGGTCAAGAAATGTCAACAAATGAAAAGTCTGGGTGAAGAGTAGTGAAAGGTGTAGGAACTCTGTGGACTCGTTCTGCTTTTATGTAATAAACATGTACACAAGCTGGGAATGGCAACTCACACCTGGAAACCCAGCACTCACTCAGGAGGATCCCTGAGACTACATAGTTAATTCCAGGTTAGCCTGGGCTAGAGCAAGCAGGGGGTGGGGGGAACGACACATGTACAGAGAAGACTAAAACCTAACTTTAAAAGGGCTGACAAGCCGGGCGTGGTGGCACACGCCTTTAATCCCAGCACTCGGGGAGGCAGAGGTAGGAGGATCCCCATGAGTTCAAGGCCACCCTGAGACTACATAGTGAATTCCAGGTCAGCCTGGGCTAAAGCGAGACCCTACCTCGAAAAACAAAAACAAAAAACAAACAAACAAAAAAAAAAGGGCTGACAACGTGTGAGAAGTCACAGATTAAAAAATATAAATTCATGATCCAGAATTTTTAATAAACACAATTTTGTTGCCAAAAATATATAAAATTGAAAGAAAAACAAAAACAAGAACATATAAGGATTTCAAAAGAATCAGAACTTTAAAATTCCTAGCTAGTAATAGAAAAGCACATTCTTTCTGGAGTGCCTCTCAATCTTCTATTCTGAGAGAGTCCCATGGAGCCCAGGGGGGCCTCACACACACTGTAGCGAGGATGGCTTATCTCTTGCTTCCTTCTCCAAGGGCTGGGATGACAGGCCATGTGTATCTCTCTCAACCTTGAGTTTTAATTGTGAGCAACAAAGAAACCTCAACCAGTGGGAACTGAAGCTTCTCCATAATGGCCTGGGAGTCACATTGATCCTCTGGGGTTGTGCCGCACACAGTTCTGGAACCTGGACTAAGAAAGACAGCTGTGAGTGAGGCCTGGGAATCCATGGCACACCAGGTACTTCCGTGCCCTCTCACTCAAGAACTTGGCGGAATGGGGGAGGGGTGGATGCTGCTCCTTTATCCTACTTATATAAATGCATATATTTTACATAGGTATTTTCTTTGTAGAGAGACGCAGAGAGAAAGGGTGCTCCAGGGACTCCAGTCACTGCAAAATCCAGATGCGTGTGCCACTGTATCTGGGTTTATGTGAGCATTGAGGAATTGAATTAAACCATCTCTCCAGCCCAACTTTTCTTTTTATTTTAACTGAAAAACATCTATTGCACGTATTCATGAGCTATTCTAGCTTTAAATGATGAGAAATGAGAAGGAAGCCAGTAGCAAACCTTGAAACCAGCACTCTGAAGCCTGGAGACATTCAGCACCATTCCCAGCATGCCTTTAGCTAACAACCTGGTTCTGGTTACAAATGAAGCACTTGTGAGATCTGAATGAAGGGCAGGAGGAGGTCAGGCCATCTTCCTGCTTCCTCAGCCACTCTCTACTGGTGAGCCAAGTCTTAGAGCTACAGTTCCTAATCCTGCCTCATGGCTAACATAGCCAATGCGGTGGTGGCTTCCTAACCCTAGGATCACATAGGGTGTCTTCTTACACTCAGCATCTAACCCCAGCAGCCTACCTAGGCATCTGTAGTACTGTGGAGGCCTGGACTAGAGCTTCTCCTAAGATTGCTAGCTTACCCCTAGCAGTTTCTGTTTCCTAAAATGAACTGTCTGAGAAGCTATGCCATGCCAATAAAGTAATGAGTTAAATAGTAGGCAATTAAATAAATCATGGCACTCCACTATGAAAAGAAAACTTATATCTGTCCTAGATGGAGACATATGCTTCTTGCAGCAGAAAGTCTGTGCCTCACTTCAAAGCTATGACTGGAAGGGATATTAATCATGTTAACAAATATCTGTGGAACACATCACAGTTTTTCTTTTTCCAAGGCAGAGTCATTCTAGCTCAGGCTGATCTGAAACTCACTCTAGTGTGAGGCTAGCCTTGAACTCGTAGCAATCTTCCTATCTCACCACCCTGAGTGCTAGGAGTAAAAGCAAAATAGTGTTTATAGCCATTGCTTATTTAAAAAAATTAAAATATTCTATTTATTTGC